>JAODAL010017078.1:0-40000 GCA_025379985.1 Phyllomedusa bahiana
GCAAAAAAATATGTGACGGTTCCCTTTAAAATCTTATAGGGGAGCAATCAATCACAAGTTCCTTTCTCAAATGAAGTGTCAGTCAGAAGTATGTGAGGTCCTGCCTGTACTTTTCTAGTTACTGTAATTCATTCTGTAATTAACAACCAAGCTTACAACGCTAAATAAAAGCTACAAAAAAAAAAAGCTACTAAATGTAAGTAAGAATTTTCAATGTGAATTGCTAACCACAATGATTAGCTTTAACAATATAGAAACATGGGTTAATCCAAGAACGTCCTGGCTGGTGGCATCCTTGTTCCATGTGTATAAGCTAAACAAACTCCTAGTGATTTCACTGAAAAGAACTGTAGTGACTCAAAGCCTTATATGAAGTAAGTTGCCAGCTATACTTATATCCTTATTCATACATTTTTCTTCTACCATTGGTTGTTGGTAACCATTTTATCATTCCAACCGATTGTTTTTCCTTGACCATTCTTACTTAAAATTTGTGGCTTCAAAAGATCTTTATACTGTGGGCTTATTGAGTGTTTTCAGCTCGTGTTGTTTATTTAAAGGGGATGTCTCGCTACAGCATTTGGCAGCCTTTTCTACTTGTTGCCAAGCAGAGTTTGTGAATTGGAGGGGCGATGATTCATTCTGTGTGAGCTGGGGGAAGGAAGAGGTTCTCAGCTGTCCGAGACTAATGCTATATGCACAAAGCAAATAACAAAATGCCAACCAAAATACAATGGCATTTCAGTTTTTGCTGTGTAGACATAGCCTATGGAATCATTGGAAGTGAAAAGTGTAACTTGATAGTATATTTCTAAATTTATTGCTCTCTCTACATACTTTGTAACTAGAATGGGCATTAGACATTTAGGACATCTGGGAAAGATGGTGATTTTTTTTTTCTTTCTCTCTGTCTCTCTCTCTCACATAGTGATATATCCTGCAGATTATTACACCTCTTACCTCTACAGATCTGCAGAACAAAGCAATACCCTTTATCTGTTTGTGTTTACATGGGACTGCACATCTGTATCACAAGTGTTTTACATGGGACTGTGCATCTGTCTCACAAAAGTTTTTTACATGGGACTGCACAGTACTTCTGTGATCTCTATTGGTTAGTGTTGTATGTGGAACTGCACATCTGTGTCACAGAAGTTTTTTACATGGGACTGCACAGTACAGCTTGGTTCTTTCTCTGTTTGTGATTTATGTGTGAGTGCACATCTGTGTTACAAAAGTGATTTACGTGGGACTGCACAGTACAGCTGTGTTTCTCTATGATTTACGTTGGACTGCGCATCTGTGTCACAAAAGTGATTTACATGGGATTGCACCTCTCTTACTCACTCTCTCGCTCTCTCTCTCTCGTTGGGCATTATCATAGTCAATTTACCTTTTCTTGGCTGAACACATCTTTGAAAGAAATATCCTAAATACATGAGCAAAGTAGCAATGGAATGGAATATTGCAAGTGTTGAGGTTACTGCATCAGGGACTTTAAGGCTCCATGTTGACACAATACTATACACATTTCACTATAAAATTTAGGGTTGCACTTTAACTTACTTTCCCAAAGGGAAACACATCCCAGGTGACTGGACAGCTACTGGCAAAACATCTGGCAACACCATGAATTTAAAGAGGTTATCCAGGAGTTTAAAGGTTTCATACAACACTATAAGCAGCATTTATATGGAAAAGCAAAGAAATTCCACTACCTTCATGTGTTTCTTTTTTTCTCTGTAGCCTCCTTATTCATCCACTTTTTGCAGTGAAACTTTCTGCTTGGAGGAGTGTCAGTAGTTATCCAGCTTTTCTTTCCTACAACTCCTTGCGATCTAGAACTTCCCTCCACAGTTATCACTGCTAGGATCTATATGCTGACATTAGTGTGTTATCCCCCCAGCTCTGTACTTGCTGTTATGACAATGATGAAAGCTAGGACTCAGGAGTCACTATGTGAACTGTACATAGCTTCAGTCATCCATTTGATGACAGCAGTACACAACCCCCCCAGCTCAGAACTGATTGACTCTGCTTCCATTACTGCCAGCACAACTCAAAGATAAACAAACAGTTCCCCATCTCCTGTAATTATTCTAATGTCATTACTTCTATTAACTTTCAAACTACAGGCTGGCAAAAGTGAATACAGCCAGATCGTTCTCTGCTCAGGTCATTCCCACTACAGTTGAATGTTCCTAAGCTGAGCTTGGTTCAAAGCACACCGATTTAGTGATGGCAAAGCTTTCACTGAGGCCATGTGATTATTGAACATCACAGGGTTTGCAGGGGACAGAGAGGAGGGGAGGACAGGGCCCTATGCCTTGTTCTGCACAGCAGGACAGGCAAATAATTTTTAATAAGTATGAACTATAGCTTTTAAGATAATACAGTTCTGAGCACTATAAAAAATAAAAAGATAGTTCCAGATAACTCCTTTAATAATTATCACATTATTATTTTAAACTCCTGAAGGCAGAGCTAATTATTCCTTACTATGTTCTATTAGCCCATATTCTAATATGGTAGCAGTTTTGTTGGTTCTATTAGTTCTATTATACCTGATTTCATGCCCCATCTCCAACGTAATATAAGATGTTAGATGGCCAAAAGCCATCACAAGTAATTTATCTGTGCTTTAATGAAGAATAATGATTTTAAAGGGGCTTTCTCATCAGCTTGTTTCACAGAACCTGCTCTTCACAGCCAACTTCAGGCATCTACTCTCTGTCTAGGCTGTGGGTGGTTCTACTGCAGTGATTGACATATTAGATCTGCCATTCCTTGCTAAACCTGTTATAATGACTTTGGTGATAGAGGGCTTTTAACAGCATTACAGAAAGTCTACAGAGCTCTGAATGGTTAAAGTTTAGCAGCAAGAAAGATAAGCTCCTGTGCTGCTGATAAGATACAACAGGGAGTGACCCTCCTGGCCAAGGCTGCTAAAGCAGAGAGAGGTTAGCGGAGAGAGCTTAGGAAATCTCCCGTACACAAACAGAGCTAATCTTTATATGCCTTTGCCTACATGTTTAAAGCTAATCAGTGAGATGGAAATTAACTTTTAATGCAGAAGTACTTTATAAGCACTTGCTATGGCCGTTGCTGAAAAGCTATATATACAGTTGTGCTCAAAAGCTTACATATCCCGTCAGAATTTTTGCTTTATTGGCCTTTTTTCAGAGAATATGAATGATGACACAAAATACTTTTGTGGTTGGGTGAAGCCATTTATTGCCAAATTACTGTGTTTTCTCTTTTTAAATCATAGTGACACCCAAAACCATCCAAATGACTGTCTTCAAAAGTTTACATACCTTGGTGATTTTGGCCTGATAACATGCACAGAAGTTGACACAAATGTTTTTGAATGGCTACTAAAGGTAGCATTCTTACTTGTTTGCTTGTAATCAGTGTGTGTGCATAAAGGATGAGTTTCTGGGATCCAGAAAGACTCTT
The DNA here is from genome assembly GCA_025379985.1 of Phyllomedusa bahiana. NCBI lineage: Eukaryota > Metazoa > Chordata > Amphibia > Anura > Hylidae > Phyllomedusa > Phyllomedusa bahiana. The sequence goes on from JAODAL010017078.1 coordinate 3,460, forward strand.
GCATCTTTCTCTTGGATTGTGAGTCTGGGGGAAAGCAAAAGAATTGTCAAAGGATCTATGGGAAAAGGTAGTTGAACTGTTTAAAACAGGAAAGGGATACAAAAAGATATCCAAGGAGTTGATAATGTCAGTCAGCAGTGTTCAAACTGTGATTAGCAAATGGAAAATGAGGCGCTCTGTAATAACCAAAATATGGTCAGGTAGACCAACAAAAATTTCGGCCTCAACTGTCAGGAAAATTGTTTGGGATGCAAGGAAAAACCCACAAATAACATTAGCTGAAATCCAGGACTCTCTGAAAACTAGCGGTGCAGCTGTTTCGGGATGCACAATAAGGAGACACTTGAAAAAAAATGGGCTGCATGGTCGAGTCGCCAGAAGAAAGCCATTACTTCACAAATGCCACAAAGTATCTCGCCTACAATACCCCAAACAGCACAGAGTCAAGCCTCCAAACTTCTGGAACAAGGTCATTTGGAGGGATGAGACCAAAATCAAACGTTTTGGCCACTACCATAAATGTTACATTTGGAGAGGTGTCAACAAGGTCTGTGATGAAAGGAACACCATTCCTACTGTAAAGCACGAAGTGGATTGCTGATGTGTGAGATACAAAGGCACAGGAAGCTTGGTCACGGTTGAAGGAAAGATGAATGTAGCATGATATCAGCAAATACTAGAGGCAAATTTATATATATAGGAATTCTATTTATATCTGAATACTCTAGATATTATCTAGAAATTGTTCTGAAAAAGAGAAAAAAATTATGAACCACATCCATCCACAACAGACTACACCAGAGTATATGTGAGTTGTGGATGGATGGGCTAATCTTTATCTTTTTTTGGATTGTGCATTTTAGAAAGTAACTGCCCCCATATTGATTGTGCACTTCACTTTCCTGAAGTCTTTATAATCAGTGTAAATGGAGCCTTTTTCCCTAAATGCATGGACATTTCGGCTGCACAGAAAGGCAAATCTAGAGTTAGGAAACCCACCTGATTAGGTTACTTTGACATGGTAGGTGGGCATACAGAATTTGATCAAAGTATACACTATGTTTCATGAATTCAATGTTGTATGGGTTTTAGTGTCTAATGGGTATACTGTATTTCTGTGTTAGAAATTGTTACAAGGTACACAAACATGACTCAAAATATGAAAAAGCTAGACTGAATGTACATATAAGGAATAATATGAGAAGTATAGTATATCACACACTGTATGAGTATACATAAATGAGACCACTATTATTTACATGCAAAGCTGTTGTGGAAGCCTCCTGGAACCTTTCTCTAGTTGAGACATTCTGTTTGTTTTCCTCTATATAGCTATGTATTAAATTTTAGTCCTGCAGTGAAAATTACATAGTTGGTGTCCTTGATTACAACAAATAAAAAGACGAAGAATTCATCCTCCTGTGGAAGTATTTAATTCTTGATTGTATTATAAGGTTTGTCTTCATCTAAAAGAACAAATAAGAAAAGAATCACTTAGGCCTGTGTTCATAAAATGTCTCAGTATGCTATCTTCCTGCTTCATTCAAATCTAGTAATCTTACTATAGTTTAGTGTATTGTGGTAGAGCACCTTTAGGAGGTCACCGGTTTCTGCCACTAGGTGGAGTACAGCAAAATACCTGCTGCAGATGTGCCACCGAAAACCTGGTTTCAGTGGGAGAAGGCTATATTGCTAGGCTCAGGGAACTTTGCGTCAGTAGCCATAGGTTACTGACACATGTAACTAGCATGGCTGCTATGCGGCTAAGTAAGGGTTGAGTCATAGTGTTGGGTGGGAGGCCATTCCCAAATTACAGTGCCAGGTCTTACTAGACCTATGAAAAGGCTGGTACTCCAGGTGTCCAGAGGCGTGTTTGCTGGAAGTTTCCTGGAAGTTGGAGCAGCAGATTTGAAGAGATAGCTCTGGCCTCCAGAGGCTTGAGGGAAGCCTTTACAGTTTGGTGACTGTGCTGAGGTGTATTGGTGGTACTGGACGCTAGGTCCAGACCACATATAGAGAGGGGATATAATTGTGTTTAGTCAGTGGCCTGATGGCCTGAGGTTTTTGTCTGTATTTTGTTTGTATTTTTCCTGTACCTCAATAAAGCTGGCTGAGGTCAGGTTAAAGAGAATCCTAGTGTTGGAAGGTTGGTGTGCCAATACAATTTACGAAAGTTGGCGATCCTGTGAGCTGAATGATGCCTGGGTCAAACAAGGATGGCAGCCAAACGTGAGTGAGGTCTCACAGTATATGAAGAATTTTTTAACCTCTAACAATAATGATGGTTATATATGTTATTTTATACCACCTACTGTCAGAACAAACATTTATTGAGTAATAACATTCACAGATAATTGTGCCTAATTGCAAAAAGAATATTTTGACTAAAATAAAACTAAAAATGTTTGTGAATTTGTAACGGACCAAGGTAGTGGATCCACTGGGCCACCGCAAGTGGTGGCCCGCAAGGCGGGATGGGCTTGCTGCGGCGGGATTCCACCAGGTCGCTACCCCTGATGCGACTTGCTTGCGGTGGTAGCCGAGGTGCAACGCAGAGCAAAATCGGCAGGCAAACTCGTGGTCAGGGACGGGCCAGAAGGTCAGGGCAGGCAGAGACAGACTGTGGTCAAAGAACATAAGCCGGAGGGACTGGTACACGTAAACGGCAACTGGAATGTAGAAATGGCTTCCTTGCATAGGGTATGGGCACTATGGATTCGGCAAAGTGCTTCCGGAAGGTGGAGCATTATATAGGGTCAGCGGCCGGCAGTAGCCAATTACCAGCGCGCTGGCCCTTTAAGTCTGGGAGAGACGGCGTGCGCGCGCCCTAAAGATCGGGGCTGCGTGCACTGGCCGGCAGACAGGCGCGGGGAAGCAGGAGTGCGGCTGGGTAAGTAACTGTGCCTGAGGGACATGCAGACCACGGCGCCGCTGGCTCCAGGTGCAAGGAGAGACCCAGGGGACTGAGTGCGCCCGCAGCGTGCAACTCGTGACAGAAGTCTTAAAATACTAGCCCAAAAAATATTTTTTTATGTTTACTATATTGCTAGGCTCAGGGAACGCACTAATGCTGTTATTAGAATTGATGTTTGTTTGCCATGTCAAACTGATGCCATTTGATCTTGATAATCTATTTGGCTAGGTAACGCCCTCCTTGGCTGCACCTGATTATTAAGGTTTGCTAAGTAAATTCATCTAAGTCTCTAAACCCATTGCCTGAGCATTAGCAGTACGTTTTTTCTGAATCTGTTTTGTCCTGCCTCTGTTTTATTGGACATTGACTTTAAACCTTCTTAGAGCCTCTGATACCATGCTTGGTACTTATGGAACTACTACTGGTCCACACTCATGGCTATTCCCATGTTCCTGCATAATTCATAGACCTTTTAAAATTATTTCTGGTACTTATTTCTGGATACTCTTGACTATGTTCTTGCCTAGACGTTTGGATATTATGCCTGCTGATACTACTTCCTGGCCAAAATCCTAGTTACTAGTGAATATGTTCCTGACTAGATTATTGGATACTACAGTCAGAGCTTGTACTCACCAGAGGATCCTCTGGTACTCTAGTGCAGTGTTCCTCAATTCTAGTCCTAAAGGCCCACCAACAGTTCATGCTTTCAGGTTTTCCTTACTATTGCACAGGTAATTCAATTATTACCAGTGCATTTTATGGGATATGCTGAAAACATGACCTGTTTTGGGGCATTAAGAGCTGGAGATGAGGAACACACTGTCACGATGCGCGCCGTGGTCCCTGCTCTGGATCGATGACCCCCTTATGTCTGTGCTCCCCATTCCAGCTAGCACTCCCCTCTCCTCCACTCCTGCTCCACTCCCGTCCTCTGTTTCTGGCCAGCAGACGTGTACCCATCACCTGTGAGCTCCACCTTCATTAGGACACTTCCCCTTGTCTCCCCCCCCAGATTGTTGGTGTTTCCACGTTTGATTTGCGCTATTCTGCTTGTCTTCAGTGTCTTTCTGGTGTTGTTCCATACTCGCATTTTCAAACTATTCTCTGTCTGCCGACTGCCCTGACCGTTCTGCTAGTGACCTGGTTAAGTTCAGTCTGCTGCCTGCCCTGACCTCTCTGCCAGTGAACCGACTACAGCTCAGCCTGCTCCTTCTGTACCTTGCTGCACTTTGGCTGTCACCATAAGCAGCCACATCAGGGATAGCGACCATGAAGTCTCCCGCAGCAGGACCCAACCCGCCTTGGTGGATATTGGGTGGCTCCTTAGACTCCTCTCCCTGGCGTAATTCAAGTTATCTCCCAGAGGACCCACCACGTCTGACCCTTGACACAGTCCTCTAGTTAGCCAGTCTGACTCTGGTACAAATAACTGATGGTTGAGGATCTTGCTAATGCAGCAATACATATTTTAGTTCATATTGGCCAGTACAGTCATTCAAACTTGTCAATGAACAATATTTTAGTTTATTTGTGTACTATCTTATAAAAAATAAAAAAAAATGGTTGATGTCATTTCAGGTGATAGTCTGCAATTGATTGGCTAAAATTATTGACAAATTGATCAATGTGGTTGAAATTTGTCTTTTTTATTTTTTTCTTATTCAAGAAGGATTTTAAAACCGAAAGTGAGCATAAAAATATTTAAACATGCATCAAAATAGGCCGACAATTAACTGAATATGCCAACGAGAATTCGCATTTGAACAGGTGCATGAATACGGGTTACCCCTCATTCTGGAAGCAGTAGCTATCAGAAATACGCTCTGGAGGTGGAGTCCAGCTTGGACGGAGCCTCTGTGGATTCACCTCAGCGCTGTTTCCTGAGGCAAGAAAGTGCCTTATCAATTAAAGTGAACATAAAATTAAAAAAAATAAACAATAAAAAACCACAAAAAAGTAAAAAATAAAGAGTCGGCGGTCTCAGAACCTGCTGGAATATCCCCATCATTGACACAAGAAACCCCTGTCAAAGGAGGGGCGTGCACGTCACGGAAACAAAAAGATGGGTAATGGCTGTAGGCAAAAAACTAGCGTCTTCCCAGGTTAAAAGATGGCGAAATCCCCAAAGGAAAAATATTGCGAAATTCCCCTCCATTGTTGTAGGACAGGGACTTCCCCAAACCCAGGAGGTTAAGACGGTCTCGTTGCAGATAACCATATCGAGAAATGACCGTTTAGCAGCCAGAATGAGAAATGGAGTAAGTGAGCCGGGGGGCAGAAGTCGAGAGAGGTACCTGGAAGAGGAGCAACACCCCGGAATTAGTAAACTTATCCCTGTGTTAGATTTTTTAGGTCTAGTCTTGTGCAAAAAAGGGTGAATCTCCCCACGCCCCCCCCATATGTACATAGACCAATCCCCCCCTGAAGCGCCATAAATTTGGGAACCCCCGGGGTTAAAAGGGAATGCGTAAAGCCGTGCCTTTACCAGCGTGTAACTATTTTATAATTAAGCCCCTGTGCTTTCACGAGATTGAGATTTATACGAAAGGTAAAATCCCTTTTCCCAATCCTCAGTCATGAAGGTCCCCCCCCGTTCCCTCCCCCGCCGCTGGAAGGGGGGAAACACCCCCATATTTGGGTTGTAGAAAACTTATTTTCTAAAAGAGAGCATTTTCCCCCGGGGAAATTCTGCAAACCATTCTTAAAAGGGCAAAGGGTCTGGAAAGGTTCCGACCTTGTTACTGATATAGACCCCTCAACTGTGAATTAAACCTGAAAACCGGTCTTTGATAAATCCAGGCAAGTTCTTGGTGGGTTTTAAGGGCATTCTCAATAAAAAGGTTCTTGAAAATCTAGAGAGGGCCCACGTCCCAGTAACCCTAGTCAAGCTATGGCTAAGTTCCCGGGCATTGGGTTGCCCACTATGGGTGTGCGGGGTCCCCCCCGGGCCCGGGAATAAAAACACTTAGAGGGAAACCTTCTCAAACCAAGATAGAAGTTTGGTTTATAGTGAACCCTTTGGACGAGTTTTTTTGGCTCGGGTAATTTTTTGCCAGGGCAGAGTCCCTGGAGCTCCATTAGCATAGATTCAAGTGGACCCACTTTTTGATTATTTGAAAAGAGTCTAGGACTGGGTCTGCTTGCTGCAAAATAATAGGCCGGGGGGTCCGGGGGAGCAAAAACCTCCCTGGATTTAGATCCGTTAGGATAGAGTTGCCTCGGGGGAGTTTCTGGGCCCATCAAAGTCAGAATCATGTACGTGGGGTGAAAGAAGGACTTGGGGAGTAAGTGGGATAGCTTGGAACAAATTAAAAAGGCGAGGTAAGACATTCTTTTTAAAACGCGATCGTTTATCCAATGAAACCCTTCCATCCCACTTCAAAGGTCACTGCTGTTTGTATTAAAAATGGTGAAAAGTTAAGCTAAAAGATCCACCCAAATTGGCAGGATTAGAAACCCCCAGGTTTTTAAAAGGAAGAGTTAGCCGGGAAAAAAAGGGGTAAGGTGGACCGCAGTTGCCTCAGGAACCATCTAAAATATTCTGACTAAAAGCTATACTCTTGGGGTCATTTTACCTTATGTGACTAAGACCCAAAAATTTTGTTGCAGAACTTTGATGTCGCCGGCATTGACCATGGGCTCTGTGAGTTACAAAAGTAAGTCGTCCGGAATGCCGGCCTTGACCTTTTGGCTGGCAATGCGGATCCCCCGGGAGGGAAATCTTCTGCCTTTTGGGCCGTAAAAGTGCTCCATTACTAGGTTTAAAATAGGGGGAAGGGGGACATCCCCCCCGGGTTTCCATTGCCAATCAAAAAGGGGAAAGGAGCTTACCATTAACTCGTTTTGTGCACGAGGGGCACATGATAAAGAGCTGTTATGGGTTCACCCGCCGGCCCCAAAACCCCAGATGCTCCAACTTTCCCCCATAAAAATGTCCCAATCTACCAGAAGGCCTTTTCGGGTCCAAGATAAAAAATCCACGGGGAAGTTTAAAAGTTTGGATATGTGGAGTGGGGTAAATGTTTTGGGGTATTACCCCCGCCTCTCTGGGGGGGAAAAAAACCCAGCCTGGTCTAGATGTATAAGCGAATCCAGATAAGGGCTAAGACACAGAGCGATAAATTTTCGAAAAGAGTTTAGTGTCGGATTTATGGGGGAAAATAGGGCAATAGTGGGACACAAAGTGGGATTTTTCCCTTTTTGGGATAACGTTATATAACCTGTAAAAAGGCGGCCCGAAGCGGGGTGCCGTGGAGAACATATTAAAAGACTCCAAAAGGGTGGGTTGTAAGTTTGTCGCTAAAGTTTTATAGAAAGGCAGTATACCATCGGACCGGGGTTTTTCCTGGTGGGGGAGGGGCTGAAATTGCCCCCCTTAAGCTCTTTTTGGCTAAATGGCTCTCAAAGAGGCGGGGACTGAGGATAAAAGAAAAGGAAAAAGCGGTTTTGGGAGAGGTTTATTTGTAGCGCTGTTTGAAGGTCCTCTGCTAGAAGGTCCCCTGGGGAGGGAGATTTTAAAGACCAGAATAGTGTAAAATTCTGTTAGGTGTCTCTGTAAATGGGCTAAACGGCCCTTTGAATTTTTAAAAGAGGAATGAACCGGAGGCCCTTTTTTCCCCACAGGGACGTGCTAAACATCTATCGGGCTTGTTACTCCATGTATTAAAAAGGAACTGGGCAAAGCTGTCGGGAGCGTTTATGCTTATGTCCTAACTGGAGTATTTAGTGCGAGTAAGTATCAGGTCTCTAAGGCGGATAAAGGCCAGTTGCTTGTGGCTACCTCAAAACTGTAATCTGCCCAAAGGCACAATTGTGCGACCCCTCTCTCTTAGTCGGCCCCAGTTTTTTGAGGACACCCGTAAATGTCTTTAGAGTTCCCATTTAGTCTGGGGGGGGTGGGGTCAGTAGAATGCCCCAAAAGTAAAGGAGTAAATAGCACTTTTTAAGGTTTGACAGGCAAAACAGAGTCGGGCAAAAGGGATCGTTTAGTTTTTCCCTGAAAAGGGAGGTTTTCTTTTAATTTTGGGAAAAATGAAAACTCAATGAAGGGGTGGTTGAATGGAGGATGTTTCCAAAAATAAACGGGGGTTCTTGCGGGAGCGGGAGTGGGAGGGGAGTATAAATTATTGGGTATAGACTTGTGGGGTGGGAGAAAAAAAAAGTTATAGTCCTTGTCGTCAGGGTGGGAGACACCAAACATCCACTAACTGAAAGTGTGAAGCAATTTTTGGTTTTGCTCAGAGAGCTCTCGCCATAGCGGATCGTCCCTAATGTCCCAAAACTGGGTTTAGTGCCAGGTTGAAGTCACCGCAAAGAATCATTGTTCCCGAGCAAAACCTGTGAGGGCATCAAGGTTTTAGAAAAAAAAATGGTAAGCCGGTGTTGGGGGCATAAAATTTGGGGATCGTTAGGGGGCGACCCTAGATGGAGCACTAATCAACAAGTAGCGGGTGTCATTCTGGAAGAACATCCCGGATCGAAACCGGCAAGACTTGTGGAAAAAAAACGCCACCCCCTTTGTTTTGGCAAAGGGGTTACTGCTAGGTCCCGGCAGGGAAATACTATTGCGGAAGCCCTGTATGTGTGTACTCAAGGGTCCCGTATCAAAAATAAACCCGACCCCTGCTTTGAAGGTGATAAAGAATTTGTGAGCTTTTCGGGGGTGTTAATCCCTTGACATTAAGGGATGGACCCTAAGCTAGCCATTTTAAAAAAAGAAAGAAGAACCCCGGGAAAATCAACCCCCAGAAAGAAAAACAAAGCGGTGAGAGACCGACCATGCGAATAAAAAAAGGGTAAGAAATTAACTACCAAATTTAAAAGGCCCATAACAAGGGGCCAATATAACATAAAGCAGAAAAGAACTGCTAAAAAGGCAGGGAAATAAAAGCCGGGCCATAATCCCTGGGGGGGGACATCAATACAAGGTATCATATATATGCAAATAGGGAAAGTAAACTTTAAAACCTGGGAGTCAGAGAAAAAAATAATGAAGCAAGAGGATTGAGCACTGGGTGGGGGCGACACAAAAACCTCAAAACAGGGACGTGTGACGAACGAACCCCCCCAGCGCTATCCGTATAATCAAGAAAATAACTAGAAAGGGAGCAAAATATAATGGGTAGGCACAAAAAAGAAGGAAGAAAAAAACCCAAAAAGTGGATTTAAAGTTTTTAGTCCACCAATGTTAAGGCTCTAAGGAAAAGTATGCCAATAAAAGAAATTTCGCAAACCAGGATCCCCGGGTCAACAAATCAAGGGGAAGAATGACGCTCCCACAGGGGCATTGCCGTGCCTCGGGCGAAAGGCTAAATGAAATTTCCCCAAAGCTGTGAGGGCCTCTTTTTCGGAGAGAAATTTGGCTGCTCGGGCCTACGCCGGGGTCGTTGGGGCCCTCGGGGCAGCCCATCCAGAAGCAGGGTCGTTGAGAATTCAGCAAAATCTGAGGAGGGAAGGATCCCCTTTTTAAAATGTCCTCCCAGTCCCCGGTCGCCAAATCAGGAAGGTTTAAGGGGTGAGGAAGGCCGGGATTCAAAAAGGGTTTGGTAATGACAAGACTTTTCCTATAAGGACTTGAATAGAGAAAAAGGAAAAAACCCCCGAATATGGGATGCCCCTACCTGAGAATCCCCTCAGCAGTTTGACAGTGTTTGGGTCTTAGGGTTCCTCGTGAGAGATCCGGAAAAAGGGCCAGTTGCATGCCATTTAAAGCACATTTCTGGTTTTCGCCTTTCGCATTATCTCCTCTTTAATCGTGTACCTGTTATTCTCAACAACGTCCCCGGGGGTTCAGGGGGCTGGCCCTTTTCGGGCGGAGCGCTCTATGTGCTCGATCAATTCAATTTCGGTTTTTTTCCGGTCTGCCAAAAAACGCGTTTAAAAGCCTTTGTGAGGAGGGATCAGCTCCCCCCTTGTAACAGATGTTTTGTTGCTAGGTTCTCAAGACGTCTATATATTCATCGGGAGACCCCAAACATCCCGCTGTTCCAACCCCAAAACCCGCAGGGCGGAGATGCAGATGCTGTAGATTTTTGATGGTTTTTCAACTTGTTGGGACCCGCTTTGTAGGGCAGTTAAAAACTGTCGCCCGGTAGGAGTCCTGTCTCCCAAATTTGGGGCGATTGTGCCCATTTGTTTGGGTCACGCTTAGTAGGGATCAGAGAAAGGAGCGCTCTGAGCTCAGGATGTGCTGCCAGAGTATGGATGGCTTCCTCAGGAGGGAGCAGGCCCACAATCTCTACATTGTTACATAAGCTACTGGAGGCAAGAGGCATAGGAGTCGGGTTTAACGGAGATTCACCATGAGCAGCACCCCATGATGGGGAGGATGGATTGGAGCGCCACACGAATCATGTCGGGGCAATGAAGAGGCCGGAACAGTGCCGCCATTAGCGGTTTCGGGTGGATTCACAAGGCTGTCGGGGGCCTGGAAGGGCAGGTGGAAGCTGGACTCAGCAGATCCCCTCTAAAGGGATTGAGGGTTGACTTGCAGGCTAAACCCTGTGGGCTTAGATGGTGTTGGAGGTGTCATAGTTAGCAGAGTCCATGCCCAGGCACCATTTCCTGCCTGGTGTGGCAGTGAGGCCACTTTTGTGGGAGCTGAGTGGGGCATAGTCCCTTGGTGTTGTCCCTCTCCGGGGGAGCTCAATGGCTCCGCTGCCCTCTGTCCAGGGGAGATAGAGGAAGAGGTATGGGATGACCCCTGTGTTTGGGGATGGAGGTTCAGGCTTGCCACCAGCGGGTGAATGTACTCCTCTCCTCTATCCTGACCCCCTAATGGCGAGGAAATTCCTCCCTCTGCCTCCGATGCGGCCGCAGGGACAAAAGGCAAGGCAGAGAGTGCTTGGGGGCCTGACGGGAACTCATACCTGTTCCTGCCTGGAGCCGGATATCCCATGTCGCAGCAGCCGTGAGTCCCGGCAGCGTCTGTCAGAGCTGCGTGTGCTGCGGCGCCTACTCCACTGTCTATGTTCCGCAAGGATGAGCCGGCGTTCGCCCTCTTCTCCCACAGGAGCAGGGAGTCGGAGTATGAAGGCGGAGTGGCTGAGGGAGAGTTCTGGCTCCCGACGGTGTCTGCCATGGCTGCGGGGGCTGTGGCGCCTACTCCAATTCCTGTGTCCCGGTTGACGACTTATTCACCCGCTGGAGCGGGGGGTCGGAGCAGGAAGGCGGAGTAGCTGGGGACGAGCGCTGGCTACCGGTTGTCTCGGTCACAGCCGCGGGGGCTGCGGCGCCGTCTCCGCTTCCTGTATCCCGCAGAGATGGGTTGGCACTTGCCTTCTCCCGCCGCAGCGGGGGAGCAGAGCAGGGGGACAGAGCAGCTTGTAGAGAGCGCTGGCTCCGGTGTGATTTCTCCCGTGGTAAATCGAACTCCCTCGCAGCCTGCTTGGGAGCCGTTGAAGATTGGCGCTGCTGGGTCAGAGCTGAGTCTGGTGGGCAAGATGGCGGCTCCGGGGTCGAAGCGCGGGAAGATGTTAAGTCGATCGCCAGGTCCGAGAGCGGAGCAAAATAGTTAATAAGAGTCCACTCACTTGTAGCAGGTGGTTTGGGCGTCTTGGGAGCTCTTTTGGAGCGTCTGCTACCCATTTCAAAGGCTGTAGTTGCTAATTTTAAGCAGTCTCTGACGGAGCTCCACACTAACACGTCTGTCCCTTCACATGGCTGGCCACGCCCCTTGTTGCCGTCTTTTTTATTTTAATCTAATGTATATGATTACCTTTACTTTCCAATTATTATATAAGCCTCCAGCAGAACAATAAATCTGGGATTGCTTTCCCTAAATTCTGAGGATAATAGGATGGCTTTCCTGATTTGTTTAGGTAAAATTGAAAGTATGCTGCTCAAAAGAAAAAGCAAAATAGGATTTTTATATGGATACTCACATAAAAGTAAAAACAAAAAACAACAATAAAAAATGATTGATTTAAAGAGAACCTGTCACTTAATTTTTGCCCTCCTGGCTAAGGGGGAAACCCAAATTTTAGGTCGGACATGCTGTTTCAGCTCTGTGTCTTTATTCTGTAAGGGGCTTATTTTTTCGAGTATTTAGTGTTTAAACCCCCTGCGGTTTCAGCAGAAAAGATTCATAAAAAAGAGTCAGATTTTTCTTTTCCCCCCACTGAAGGATAGCCCCCCCCCTAAAATGTTTAACCTTTACTTTGAATAGGTAAAAAAACATGTGAATAATTTGCCTGAGGACGGGGTAGCTTTAAATGGGGGGGTTTAACCCCTGCTCATGAAAAGTTTTTGGGGGCATTAAAAAAAATCAAAACTACAGCATCTTACGGAAAAAAGGAACACAGAGCTGGAAACAGCATTTTTGTCGAGTTTTTGCTGCCTCGGAAAGGGGGGGCAAAAAACCTATTTTGACAGGTTCTCTTTTAAAATAAAACCCTTTTATGGTTTCCCTTTTCTACCAGGCTCATAAGTTGCAAAAGTAGAAGAATCAGAACCCAAGGAAATAAATGGGACAAGGGGTAGGGGGGAGTTAGTATTTTTATTCCCTTTTATATTGCCAAATTTGAAGGAAAGACTTTTGTGTAACTTTGTGCTGCAGCGAAACAGGGCAGAGCAGTAATTCTTTAATTTAGGTAAAATACTTTGGGAAATTTTAAAAAAAATTTCCTGCTGCCGGGAAAAAAATTCAACTGAAAATTAAGGAGTGAAAAAACCAAAGCTTTTTCCCAAAGGTACCCCCATGTGCAGACTAAAGGCTGTTCTTTGCATTCAATTTGCATCATTCTTGGTATTACAAATAACACCCAGAGCTACTTTGGGGAATTAACATTTTTAACAACTGCTCTCTACTATTTTTGGATATGTTTTTCTATTATTTCTTGTTTCACTTGTTCAGGGCAATTTCTTTAAAAAAGTGTCCATTTTTTCCATATGTATAAAAATACGTGTTTTCTTAATCTGAAACTGTTATTTTTCACAAATTTGTCCGTTTAGTGCATTTTTGCCTACTTATCACTCCTGTTCTTCATTTGTACAATATATTCTGAATAAAAGTACGAAAATTGAAATCCCCCTCCCCACAATCCTTTTTACCAATGTCATGGGAAAATTTAAATTGTCAAAAAGTAAGTAGAATGCACTTGCAGTGTGGAAAAAGGAAACCCAGGGGTTAACGGGAAAGAGACCCACACAACAATTTAGGCAGAATATACAAATTTTCATGTAGTTTTTCAAAGTTTAAAAAAGAATCCGGGGGAAAAAACAAAATTTGTGGCAACTGAAAATAGTGGTCACTGTTCTGTGCATTTTCCCACATTGGGGAAAATTTTCAGAAATCGGGAGTCAAAACTTTATATTAATGTAATTTAAACAGTAAAATTTCTTGAAAGGGGACCCCCTTGCCTTTCCCCTTGCCAATGCAAAACCCAACCCCCGAAAGGGCGGCCCGGGCCACTCGTGACTTTCCCCGAGAAAAGGAAACTAGTAAAAAACAGAGGCTGAAAAAGATGGAGGGCCCAAACAGGCATAAACATACAAAAAAAAAAAGGTATAGAGCAGGCGGAAAGGGTTTCAAAGGGGAGATCTGCAGTACTGAATAAGCAGGCAGAAAAAAAAACCCAAAGATAATATTCAAAGTCCAGACCCCGGGGAAACCCAAATGGAACACCCAAAAGTGACCCCCCCCCCGGGAGCCAAAAAAAAAGGAAAAAAAATTTAAAAATCACAGGCAAAAAATTCAGGAAAAGGTGAAATAAATTTCCCGGAGCCGGGGAAATTGGCCCCAGGAAAAATTTAACCTTTAAGGTTCTATACAAAAACCCTTGCTAAGGCTGGAAAGAGACAGAAATACTTAAAGGGAAATACCCACATTGCTCACACTCCTACCCTGACACCTGACTTGAAAAGACCCCTGATTTGGGAAAATTGGGGATGTGATGCCTGACAAATTTATTCTGACCTTTTATCCTTTTTTCTAATACCTGGGCTCTGAAAAATTAATGGTGAACTCTGTCCCTGATACCTGACTCTGGCCTCTGACATGGAAACCCCTGACTTGATACCCCGACTCTGGCATTACCTGTCAAAATTGTTTTAAAAAAACAGTTTTATATTGTAAACTCCGTGTTGTTTTTTTTTAACATATGTGGATTCCAAATCTGTGTTGTGTAAAAAAAAATGTGTGCTCCTGTCAATTATTCACGTTTTCAGAACATATTATGTGACAGCAGCCAGGGGTTGGAATAACTCCCACTAGATGGTGCTAATATGTGTCCTAAATTGCAGTAAAATCCACATGTAAAAAGAAAAATACACAACAGAAATTTTGAGAGTCAGGGCCATCCTAAGGATGCGCCAAATATATCACAGTGGCTTATGCTGTTTGATTATTTTGGCACATCTTTACACTTGTCTAGCTTCTTAGACCAATTTTATTTGGCTTACTGTGCATTAGTAGATGTGCCTGCATGTATCTAATAATCCTGTTGACTGTAATCTGAACACTAGTTAGCTAATGAACACTTTATGTAATACTTCTGTTGATTCTTATCACTGAATTAAGTCAGAGGTCAGAGTCACAAATGATTTGGGTTTGTATACTGAAAACTAGATTTCAAACATACTAAGTATGTCATACCCCTGCTGACTCTGACTGCTGGAAAAAGTGGAGACTGATTTTTAGTTTTTTAATCTGAAAGCTGTTAAAAACCCAAATGAAGACAGTCTAATAGGGACCCAAAATTTTCCATGTTTTTGGGGAACCCAAAATTAAATGGTTTAGATTTTCAACGTTTTAGGAGTCAGGGTAAATGTCGAGTAAAGGGGTCGAGGTCATAGTCAGGTGTCAGAGGGAAAAATTTGGCTAAAATGTTTCATTTTATGGAATCCTCAGATGTCAGTGTGGACTAAGGGCCACATGTATGAAGGGGCTGTCTAAGGTTTAAAAACTCACTTTGGGCGGGCCCTTTAATTTTCCAGGCCCCTTAAAGAAAAAGAAAAGGGGGGGCTCCCGATTGGGTTTCTATGGGCCCAAAAATGAGTTTTGAACCCCAAGACAGTTTTTTTTATATGTGGCCCTTAAAAAATTTTCCCCGATTTTTTATATTTATGTTTTTATTGTTATTATTTTAATTATTATTATTTTTTTTATTTATTTTAGAGCGCCCTTGAAAATTTCCCGGGGGCTATACTATAGGTTGCATAAATAACGGGAGGTTTAACAAGGGAAAAGGTAATAATAATAAAAAACTGGTCAGAAGGAAGGGTCCCCGCCCGTGAGGGCTTACGTCTACAAGGAAGGTGGGGGAAAAGACGAAGGTGAGGGGCAGACATGTTTGTTGGTGGGTAAATGGGCAACGGGGTTATTTTGGTTATAGGCAATCCGAAGAGATGGGTTTTCAGTTGCTTTTTTAGGGTAGTGAGAGGGGGGGGAGAGTTTTGAGGTGTTGGGGCAGTGGGGTTCCCGAGTGTGGGGGAAAACACGGGGAAAATCCTTTGGGGCGGGGTTTTGTGAAAGGGGGATGATAAGAGGAGAGCAGAGAAGAAGGTCCTGTGAAGAGCGGAGAATGCATGAGGGGAGGTATCTGGAGATTAAGGCAGAGATGTATGGAGGGGAGAGGTTATGGAGAGCCTTGTAGGTTAAGGTTACTAACTTGAACTGGATTCGCTGGACAATGGGAAGCCAGTGTAGGGATTGGCAGAGGGGAGAGGCAGAGGATTAGGGAGGAGAGAGGTGGATAAGACGGACAGTAGAGTAAAGGACGGATTGAAGGGAAGCAAGGATGATAGATGGGAGGCCACAGAGAAGGATGTTGCAATAGTCTAGTCGTGTGATGACGAGGGTGTGGACAAGTATTTTTGTGCTTTCAAGGTAAAGGAATGAGCAGATACAGGAGATATTTTTCAGGTGGAGGTGGCAGGTGGAGGTAAGGGTTTGGAAGTGGGGTTTAAGGGACAGATTGAAGTCAAAGGTTATCCCAAGACAGCGGACTTGTGGAGCCAGTTAGCAGGTGTAGCCATTGACTGTGAAAGAGAGATCAGGTGTAGGGATAGAGTGGGACGGTGGGAAGATGATTAATTCATTTTCTTTATCACAGCATCAACATATACATTAACACTTTACAATTCAGGGTAAAAACAGGCATGCAGACCTGGGGAGACATCTATGAATTCACATGCGCCATTATTGTAGCTTGGCGCCGACACACCAGTTCTAAATAGATATAGAGGATAATATGACAGTATGAATGAAATTGTTATGCGCCAAACATTTTTGCTGCAAAACACTCAAAATAAACTCAGACTGTTATGTGCCAAACTTTGTCGCATTAAAATGTGTCACCAGGCGCACATTGCACCAAGTTTGGCTATATGCCAGTTCATGGATCTATAGAATCGGCAATATACGGCAAAAATTGCGAAGATGAATTAATAGATGTCACCCCTAGTATTTTCTGTTTAAAAAAAGCTATAGAATATGCAATATGGAAACAAATAAAAGACAAGAAACAAAGCTTACAATCTAAGGAGAACAGGAAAATAATACAATAGGTTAAATCAGTGTTGGCATTTTTCTGCTTATAAATACCGATTTCTTAGTCCTTATTTTTGTTCTTGGTCTTAGTGTTTTGCAATACATTACTGTACTTTTTAGATTGTCATTAGCAAACTGTGAACCTCATAGTTATGTAAAACATTTTATTGTCTCTGTAACGTGACTATATCACTAAGCCCGTTAAATCTTAAAATATGAGTCAACATTTTTTTATGGTGAAATTTCAAACCAACTCTTGCAAGATGTCCCTCAAACATTTCTTCCTGTCATAAATGACAGACACATGTACCAGCAAAGACTTTTTTTCTCAACATGTTAACGCATTTTATCATACTGTGCAGTCATGGAAACTGTCTGATATCCCACTGTGCTCTTATGGAAATAGCTGAAGAAGGGGAATGCTATTTTCTGAGGTTCCATGGTCCAAATCTACAGCTAGCCTGAAGTCAGCATGGCATCTTTAAGCCAGTATGTGCTACTAATACATATGTAGTCATTAAGCTGAAAAGAAGTATACAACCTACATGGTATAACAACGTATTCAAAATGTAGCATAGACAAAATGAAGGACCCTTGCAATGTATAAAAGGCTGTGTATGGAAGATTATTATATAAGGTAATAATAAACATATTGCTCACCACAGGATGACTGTAAGATCTTAGCTATGTTGGAAAATATATAAATAAATCTGTAACTGAGATTACAACACACATTATTTATTTCCTGAGAGAGTGAAAAGTACCTAAAATAATGAGAAAAAAATCATTACCTTTTTGAATAACAATATATTTTAAATCTAAAATAATAGAAAAGTGACTAAAATGTTCTAACTTTTTATTTGTTCAAAGAAGACACTTCGAGAGTATAGGTATTAGACTTTACTAGTACAAATACGGTATACTGTTGACACTATAAGACTGTTGGCATTTCAAGCAAATGCTCAAAATGTCTACTGTCAATTCCTATTCCCTCTGTAACCCACTCACTTCTGTGAACACAGCAGGACTATCATAGTTATGGGAAATTATCTTTAGGCAATACTGTATATTGGAAAATGTTCTGGATTTAACCAGGGGAGTGGTGTTCTGGTATACAGAGGACAGCGGGGGTCCCACAAAGCCATTTCCTGCTAAGAGGGCAGTTTGTAGCTCGCTACTAGTTGGCCCCAGTGAATGGGGAGATGGCCATGCTTGTGCAGGCCATTCATTCCAAATATAGTCAAGCACATTAGCTTGGCTATATTCGGAACTCCTGTAGTACAGAATGGTGGAGGGCTGCGCAAACGTGGCCGTCTTCCCATTTACTGAGTCTGGCTCGTAATTAGCTATAAGCAGACGTCTTGGCAGGAAGTTGCTTTGTGGGAACACCCCTTTAAGATGAATAACATCCACAATTAGTAATTTGTTGGTGGTCTGCTGGTGGAGTAGATTTCTGCAATTTCAATCGTTTGGACAATTTAGCCTATAGTACTGCATTGATTTAACCAGTTTCCTGACTGAGCCATTTTCCCCTCTTACACGTGGATTTGAACGCTATAATGCTTTCTTGTGCTTGGTTATTCTAGTAGGTATTTTTACCTTTTTTCTGTGATACGTTAGGCCTTTATTTTTATGCAATGCATACATTATTATTAGTTTTATAATCATTGTTATTATTAATAATATAAGTGGAAAATCTAAAAAAAAATAATAATAATCTTGTTTCTCTAATTTTTTAATTTATTTTTTAACAGCAAAATTGTCAATAAAATAAGTTTTGTAATTGAGTCACTTTTCCATCACGGATAGAAATATTAAGTTTTCGGGTCATCTGGGGTGGGGCTAAAAGTTGCGGTTTAGTCTGTACATACTAATTTTAATTGAATTTTATTTTGTGTGTGTGCTTTTATTATCTTATTTTACATATTGTACCCTTCAAAGGGTCATTAAAAGACCTTTGGGAGACATTTTTACCACTTTTTTTCTAATTTCCCCTGTACCTGATATATTAGCCCCGGTTATAGGGGAAATACAGCCTCTGTACTGACTGCAGAACTGATCTGGTTCTGACGGTCCAGATGGTCATGTGACTGCCAGGCAGTGAAGCAGGAAGCATGCTGTGTATACAGCGCTCATTGATAATAAACAGTAATAAACCATTCCTGTCCTCTCAGTGGAGATCCCAACTATCGCTGATAGCCAGTTCTCCTCCCACGCAGCTGCACAATTAGTGTTCCAGAACAATAGATGACATTATAAGGAATTAATAGTAAAATAGCAGCTATAGAAGGCTTCGAGCTGCCATGGCAACTGCTTGACACCCTGAAATCTCATCACGAGAGTGCCGATCCTCATTCATTTAGACACAATGGCCAAGATCGCCATCGTGTATAAAAGGTTAAACAGCAGCGATCAGAGCCTAATCCAATCTCTGCTAGTAGTTGCAGGTGTCAAATGTAATTAACACCGGGTGATCCTGCTCCATAACTCCTTAACGACATTAGGATGTGCCAGTGCATCCATTGTCTCTGAGGAGTTAAACAAGACGCATAAGACACATGTTTTAGTAAATACTTTTGTTCCCTATGCGATTTCAATTCTGGATCAACATTCCCGTTAACTCTGTGTTTTGCTGTTCTTCTTTTTCTTCTTCTTGAAATGTATGAATGACTTGACATCTGAATGTTACAAAGGGGTGTGTCCCTACACAGTCTGACACTGTCAGCATCAATTGATTATGTCAGATTGCATAGGTACACACCCACAACTGACAATGTAGTAAAACATTTCTAGGAAGAATAACAGGGGAACCATACAAAAAATAGATCTAAGGAGAGATCCTCCAGAATTGTTTCACATTTTCAGTTATTTATGAAAACAGACATGTCAGGAGAGGATGCAGGTCCACTTTAAGTGAAGTCTTTTCAGCATTCTCTTATAATGATGCGTTCTGCTTACAATGTATTCAGGACCATAATGAAAGGTAAGGCAGATGGATAATTATTTTGGCCCACATCGGAGAGAAACATTGTAGACAACCCATTTAATGGAGTTGTCTCACTACAAGGATTGCTTTTTATGTTAAGATCTTGCATAAACAAGTCACTTTGCAATATATGTCCATTAACAGTTTCCTACCTATTCTGAGATATCCCCTCTTGTATGAGCTGCATCAGCTCCTAAGGTCACTGTAGCTACAGACCTGTTCAATCTCTCCTGATAGGCTGCCAGCACTGGTCACTATAGCTACAGACCTGACTTCTACTGCAGCCTAGTAGAAGCCAGTAAACGCCCCTAAATTTAAAATTAAACCAAGAAAACAAGACTGAGGTAAGATGAATCGATGTAGTGAGACAACCCCATTAAGTTATACCATGCACTTTTCAAACTTAAAATATATTTATATGGTCAAACAGAACTAAAACAATTTAGCTTTTCTTTGCTTATGCAATATTTGACACACAAATATGATGCAATATTCTGTGACTGTGCTTACACTTCTATTGCTATTAGAAGTCTCAGTAGAGTTCTAGGCTATCATTGCCCAAAGACAGCAATATTTAGCGAATATTGTTTGCATGCTTGCTCTGAAGATTTGCTGTTTTGCTTGTTATGGTAAGTGTGATTAATTGTTTATTTTGTTTACCAAGTCATTTGTAGATATATTCCAATTGGGATTTTTTTTAAGATTAAGAGATGCAGTATTTTTTAAATTAAATTATAAAAAGGCATAATACGTTTCCTGTTATTTTTTAAGTGCCTTATTTTGCTAGTAAAATCACAGATTTTTAAAACTGCTATTCGGCTATGAGACTTGATATGTTAGTAAGAGTAATAGTATCATATATATATACTATATATATATACTATACTATATATACTATACTATATATATACTATATATATATACTATATACTATACTATATATATACTATATATATATACTAAAGAAAGGGGCAAATAAAAGGGGCTAACACGGCCAAATCAATAAGGCAAAAGGTTAAATATGAAATTGGGGGGGAAACGAGCTGGCGGGACAAAGCTACGATTTGGCGGTTAACTTGCGGGGTTTTTACAGTTTTTTTAAAAATTGGCCCGGGAAACCACGGGAAGGGGGGAGGTGCTGTCTCTATGTAAAATCCTGTCTGAACCCAAAACACTGCAGAAAATATATTTACAGGTAGTGAACAGGGGGAAATCATTTTTGGTAAATATACAGGGGGGTAGTAACATAATATAATTCTAAAAGGAGCCCCTCCTAAAAGGCCCCCCAAATTTAACAAAAACCCCATAGAAATACACTCCTCAGGCAAATAGAGGGAAAAACTAATCAGAATAGGTTGTTATTTTTTGGCGATTTCAAACTACCCAGACAAAAAAGGGGGAAATCTAAAACCCTGTAGCTCCCCACAAAGGAAACGGGTTTTTGTCTATAACTAAAAAAAATTTTCCCTTTTCCCAAAGGGTGAAAGGAACCGACTAGGGGAAAGGGCCCTTCAAGACTTAATATTGACTAATAGACCTACAGAGAAACAAAGGTTCGGGTTGAGGGGCCCCTGGGGAAAATAGTGACCATAATTAATAAACTTCCATTTACCCCATTAGAAAAGGCACAAAACTGTATTGACTGGGCCCAAGGGGGTTTTAAAATAGCAGAACAAAAAAAAAATTTGGGAATCTTTAAAAACATCGGGCCCCCCAAACGGGTTAAGGTACATACCCATAAGGGGGGTAAAAAAAAAAATTTAGAAAAGGGAAAAACCCCTTTTTAAACAACAGAGATGAAAAAAAGGAGGGCAATAAAAAAAAAAAAAAGAAAGCGTTTTCAGCTACAAAAAAACAGGGGGGCCCAAATTTGAAAGAGGCGCTTAAAGAAGAAAATAAGGGCGAAGAAAATAAAGTGTTTTTAAAATAAAGAAAAAGGGCAGCAAAGCTGGAGACAAAAGCCCGTATTGCCATAGAAAGAAAAACCCTTAAACCCCAAAATCTTTTTTTTAACCCTATATAAAAATAGCAAAAAAAAAATTTAAAAAAAAAATTTTTTTGGGCCCCTTTTAAAAAATTTAACCAGGGGAAAAGAGATTTAAGAGGGCAAATTAGAAAAAAAAAAACCAAAAAAAATTTTTTTCTCCCCCTGTTTTACCGAGGGGGGATGAGTTTCCTTTTTTAAATAAACCAAAAATTGGGAGGTTAAAATTCCCCAACTAAATTTTTCCTTGGCTAAAACCCAGGAAGAATTTGCAGCTCCCCCTTTAGAAAGTTTAAAAAATAGAAAAAACCCCGGGCCCTGACGGTAAAAACACCCCCGTGCCCCAAAGGGGATTTAATGATGTCATAGATAGGCCCCTTTTTTTTTAATATTTAAGGACTGTATAATCCCGGGAGTATGCCCAAAGGATTGGCGAAAGGGGAAAAAGGGTGGTCCCAAATTTTTAAAAAGGGGGGTTTCAAAAATGATTTTGGGAAACTATGGGCCCGGGTAAGCTTAACCTCTGTTGTGGGTAAAAAGTTTAAAGGGTTTTCTAAGAGATGCCAATCCTAGATTATCTCACAAAATAAATGAAATAACGCCCTTTAAAAAGCATGGGTTTTAAATGAAGGATGGGTTCCGGGTCAGACTAAATTTTCATCACTTCTATGAAAAGGTTTAAATTTCCAGATTTTATGGGGGGTGGGCACTGGATGTCATAAATTTGGGAAATTTTTCTAAAGCTTTTGGGATACTTTTTCCACAAAAAAGGTTGGTAATAAAATAAAATTTCTTGGACTGGGGGGAAAATGTGGCAATTTGGGTAAAAACCGGGTCACGATAGAAAACAAAGGGTGGTAATTAAGGGCATTCTCTGACGGGATCCGGGTTACTATGGGGTTTACCAAAAAGGGCCCGAGGGGGCCCTTTTTTTCCCACCTTTTAAAAAATTTTCATAAATGACTTACACAAGGATTGCACGAGAATATCGATTTTTCAGATGAAACTAAGCTCTGAAAAAGGGAATCCACACAATAGAGGAAAAATGGTTTTTAAAACCCAAAGGGATCGGGATGGGTTTTGGAGGGCCTGGCAAAAAATTTGGCAAAATTGGGGTTTTAACACTGAAAATTGCAATTTTTATGCCATGGAGAGGAAAAATCCTTTTACATGATTACAGGGTTAAATGGAAAAACACGGGGGTTAAAAGTGACTTTGGAAAAAAGGATTTGGGGGAATCCTGGGGACGGGTAAACTTAACTTTTAAGGAAAGCCATGTAAAGCAGCAACGGGCCAAAGGAAAATAGAATCAGGGGGTTTTATTAAAAGGGCATAGATGCACATGAGGGGGAACTTTTATTCCCCCCACTATACAAGTCACGGGGTTAGCCCAAACACAGGAATTTTTTGGGGCACCATGCACAGGAAAGACTTTTGTAAGCTTGAACAGGAAACAAAGGCGGTCAAAAAAAAAAAATTTAAAAGGCCCCGGGGTTTACTGCAAAAACCAAAAAAATTTAAGCAGGTTGGGGTTATTTATTCAGAAAAAACGGTTTCCGGGGGGACATAAAAAAATATGTTTAAATATATTAAGGGCCAAAATAGGGGATCTTGCAAAAAGATTTTTTTTTATCCCCGGGGACGGTATCTAGATCAAGGGGGCATCCTCAAAGTCTTGAGGAAAAAATTTCCCACATAAACCCTAGAAAGGGATTCTTTCTGGGTTTGAGCGGTTTAGACTGTGGAACCCTGGAATAGGAAATTGTCATGGTAAATTCACTAACAATTTTAAGAAGGGCTTTTGGGTGCTTTCTGGGGGTAAAAAATTAGAGATGGGCGAATTTCCCCAAAAATTTTGATTTTGGGCACCTTTGACGAATTTTTTCCCACAAAATTTGTTTCCCTTCCCCAATTACTTTCGGGACGAAACCCCTAAAAAAGCAAACTATTTCCAGGCTTTCACAAGCCTGCAAAAATGCTGGAAAAATGTTTTGCCAAAGCTTAAATATCAGAGGGAAACTTTTGGTTTTTTGGTTTTTCATACAATTTTGTTTATTAGTGTTACAAAAAGCCGAATGAAATGCCCCCCGCCCTTTTGAATCCTTCACTATAAAATTCCCGGGGGACTTTAAAAAGGGCAAAAATGACCCAAAAAAATCAAGCGGGGAATGTACCCCGATAAAGTCATGCCACGAAATCTGGAAAAAAAAAAAGCTGAAGCTCAAAAGGCAACATTAGTGACAGAAATGTGGGGTGACGGGGGCAGCCCCAGCAGCATTAGGTCAGGCCCGGGGCACAATGACATTCTGGAGGTGGCAAAAAACGAGGAAAACCACAGAGGGGGGCACAATGACTGATAGCGGAGGTCACGGCGGCAAACAGTATGAGGTCAGGCAGGGCACAATGACATTCTGGGGGGGGCAAAACAAGGGGCCACAGAAAGGGACAATTCCCCACAGTGTGGAGGTCACGGGCAGCAGCAGATGAAAATCAGGGATTGGGGACAATGACATTCTGTAAAGGGGGCAAAACAGTAATTTGGGCCCCAGTTGGCCCCAATGAAAACAGGTTTTTGGGGTTCACGAAAGCATCAGCATGAGATCAGGGATGGGGAAAAAATGGGCATTCTGGGGGCCGGGAAAACAGTATTTGCCACAAGTGGGGACAATCACACAGTGGGGGAGGTCACCCACGGCCCGCAGCTGAGATCAAAGGGAGGGGCAAAAATGACATTCTGGGGGCGGCTAAACAGTATTAAGGGCCCCAAATGGCACAATGATACAGTGTGGAGGGCACGACAGCAGCACATGAGATCAAGGGAGTGGCACAATGACAAATTTTGGAGGGGGGCAAAAAAAGTATTAGGGCCAAAAGAGTGGCCAATCACACAGTGTGGGGGTTTAAAAAAAAGCACAGCATGAATCAGGCAGTGGGAAAATGACAATTTTTGGAGGTGGGAAAAAAAGGAGGAAGGCCCCAAGATGGGCACAAAACACACGTGTGGAGGTCCCCGGCGGCACACATGAGGTTTAGGCCCGGGGACAATAAAAACAGGGGTGGAGGACAAGGGAGCACCACAGCACAGCCCTGAGGTCAGACAGTGGCCCCAATGACACAGGTGGGTTTTCACCGGCAACAGCAACAGCAAGGGAGCACAGCACACATGAGGTTTATAGAGTGGGACCAAAGACAGAGTTTGAGGTGGGTGCAATACCATCCCTGTAAAAGAAAAATGGGGAGCAGATGGAGAAACTGGGAGCAATGTGTCATCAGGCGGGTGGGGGTAAACAGAATAGTGGGTGGAGGGAGGGAGTTTTTAACCCAGACCCGACGCCTAAGGGGATTGGTGTGTGGAAAACCCGGCCGATCCCTTCTTGGGTTCATCTTGACAAAGGGCCCGTCGTTTTCCACATTTCCCCTGGCCCAAACGGGTTTTCCCTTTTTGGGAACAAGGGCCCCCCCCCCACTGAAAAACCCGCTCTGAATGCCCAAACCCAATGGGCCCGGGGAAAGGGCAGCTTCTCCACAGGGAAACTCGGAAGTTTGGCCCGGCCCCCACATTTCCCGTTTTGGCTGCCCCGTAAATAAAAAGCGGAAAATTTTTAACGGGAAAAGGTGGGGCAAAAGTGGGTGGGCCAAGTAAGGGCCAAAAAACCTGGGTTGGGTTCAGGGACCCCCTTTCCCGGTCCTGCTGGGGGTTTTGCTGGGTGCAAGGGCGACGCCCTCCCAAATAAGGGGGGGTTTAAGGAAGCTGCCATTCCCGGACCCAGACTTTGGGTTACTACGATTGGGGCGGTACGATCCTACCCCCCCCCCACCTTCCCCCCGCAGCCGCGGCAGTAGTAAGTGACGCTGAAGGGGGAAACCCCCCCCCCAACCTGTCCCCAAAAGGGGGGACGAAGCCGCACATAGGCAAACAGCCAACTGATTACGGGGGGAATTTTTTCCCCATTGTATTTTAGTTTGTCTTTCCCCCTCAAAAAGCTGGGAAAAAGGGGGCCCCTTTTGGACCGGTAGCGGGGTCCAATAGGGTTGGGGGAAACCCAAAATCATCCCTCCCGCCGGAAGCGAACAATTCCGGGGTTTTCACTAGCCAGGCAAATAAGATGCTGGGGGGTCATCTGCACAAGTACCCGAGGGGGGTCCCTGCCTTTCCCTTTCCACTGTAAAACTGCCCCCGGGGGCTTGGGGGGCACTTCCTCTTTTTTCCTCATCTCCATCCACCTCCTCCAGCTTTCTCCTGCTCCTTTCCCCTTTGTCAAACCCGGGTAGAAAATCCACTCATTTCAAAGACAATGGGTTGTGCCCCCAATTTTCCTCCTCCCCCCTTTCCCCCATTTCAGTCCCCCCGGACTCATGTGGCCCGAGATGTAATCCCCCACGTCTCCAGTCCCCTGTCCAGAAAAGATTTTTCAGCATCCCGCTCCAGGACATGAAGCAGTGGGAAAGATGTTTTTAAACATCCCATTTCCTGGCGCCCGACAAAAACGTTGCCGTCCTCGAAAGGGCCCCAAAAACGGAAAAATTTTCCCCCATGAGCTTTCCACTGGGTGGGCATCAAAGTTACACAGGGGAGTACTTTTGTCCGCCTGGATCATCAAAAAAAACGTTTAAAAAAGGGCCTTTCCCCTGTTCATAAAAGGCCCCCTCCAACCCTGGCAGGCTGGAAAAACCCGCGGTGGAAACATCGCATATCAGAGTGTGTTTGGGGGGGGCCGTTTCCGGCCGCTTTTAAACCGAGGAGGGTGGGTTTTTTGGCTTTTTTACGAATGGATAAAAGGGATGCACAGTTTTTCCCGGCCCCTTTCAAATGTTCTTAAATCGGGGAAAAACTTCAGGAACCTTTTTCACAACCAATTGAACACGTGGCCCCGAAAAAGGGGAGGGTGCCCCTGGACCACCTCCTTCCCCCCCCAGCGCGGAAAAAACCCTGTTTTCCCCCCCCATTAGTCCGTCCCCCTTTTTAAAAGGGGTTATTTTTTTTAAACCCCCTCCGCGGAGGAAAAACCCCCCCCATCCAAACCCCCTGCAAAAGACCTCGGGCCCGTTTTCCCCCCCTGCCCCTGTGAAACCCTTTTGTTCGCCGGGGCCCCCAAATCCCCCGGTGGAAAATAACCTTTTCCCTACACCGCGTGCCCCTTAAAAAAAACCATGGGTAATGGAAACATCGGGGGGAGGGTGGGGTAGTTGGGTGGGGGAAGGGGGGGGGACATTTGGTGCGCCCCCGGGCCCCCGGGAGTTTGGGCCAACGTGGGGGGAAAAAGCGGCGTTTCCCCTTCCAAATTTTTTTGGTTTTGCCCGGGCTGGAAACCACATTCCCCAGGTTGGGGCCAAAACCTTTCTGGGGCCCCCGAACCTTTTAGTTCAGCCCCAGAAAACGTCCCCCTCTTTGGCCCGGCACCTTTTTGGAAAAAAACCGTTATTTAAACCAAAGGACGAACCCCCCCTTTCACCCCTATTTTAAAAAGGGTTTTTTGGTCTGGGACTTTCCCCCTTTTTGGAAAAAAAATTACGGCGGGGAAATCCCCATCTCGGGTCGGCCCCAAAACCATTTTGTTCTCCCGAATGGTGCAGAGTCCACCATTTGGAAAGGGGGGGGACTGCAGTACCAACAAATTGGACAGGACCCGGTCCCGCTGCTGCACCTTAGGGTGGTTGGACGCATACTGTTGTCTTTTTTCGAAATCGCCTCGCTTGGAACGACTGCTGGCGCCAAAGAGTAGCGAGGAGCAGGAGCATCTGGACCGGGAGATGATTCAAAAGAAAAAACTCCCTTCTCAGAGGTGGGGTTTAAAAACCTTGAAACCCCGGCCCCGCAAAATTTTGGCCCTGGCCCCTTCCCACTGGGCCCTGCTTCCCCCGCTGCTTGGTTGCCGCGGCGGCAGGGATGGGGCCACCACCCCAAACCTTGGGGGCCCCCAAAAAATTTTTTCCCCCCGGCCCCCCGGGTGGGGGACGCCCGATGGTTTTACCCAAGGGGGGGTGGGGGACAATGTTTTGCTCCCTTGGGCCCCCTTCACTTCTGCCCACAAAAATTTTCATTACCCATATTCGGCTCCTCCCGGGGTCCCTTTGCAAAGAACTGCCAAACCGCCGAGTATCGGATTTTAACCGCCACGCTCTGCACTGAGGACTACTGCCGGCGCTGCCTCGCTGAGCACCCTGTGCTGCTACTTTCTGGAACCTCGGGGGGGGAAGCGGGTTTTTTTTTGTAACTCCCGTGGGTCCGCTTGGCTCCCGACATCACCACTGCTGCTATCCTGCTGACTCACGCCACTATACGACCCACTTGCTGGCTGCGCTGCTGCCTGACGCGCAAGCTGAACGCCCTTCTCTCCTGACGATGATGAAGCCCTTGCCCTCACCCCGGCTCCCAAGGCGGTCGGCTACATCATCATCTATTTGTGTTTCATCGTCCTGCTTACCTCATCCATACGGTCTTGGTATGCCGAGGCTGACCTCTCACAACATGACCCGCCATGCCACTCATCCACATCTATACTTTGCCGCCTAGTGCAAGAAGCAGGCGATATTGGCCCCATTTCTTCGCTGCCAAGTAGCTGCTGACCTGCCCTCCTCAAATTGGTTCATCCTCGCTAGTATAGTGACGCTGACCCAGACCACATAGTAGATCTCGGCTGAGGGAACCGGATGGGACAGAGGCGGCTGAGGACAGTTGAGGGCCGCTGACACCGCTCCCTGGGCCATGTCCAACTAATGGTTGTGACCTGAGGTTCCCACCACGACTCTTGGCTATGGTTGTCATGATACATCTGGGAGGAAGAGATGGACCTAGTCAACCAATCAAGAACCCTTGGGTGCTGAACAAACACACGGCCGCTAGATGACAAGCGGCAGTTGTGGCCCACACCGATGACCTCTGCTGCGCCGTTGCTGTGCTGCGACCTGGGCCATGTTTCCAGGAAATGTTTAGTGCCACTGCAACTCGTGCAGGTGCAGAGCCTGCCACCCTCTCTGTCTGACAAACGTTTGTTCTAAAATGTACAGACGATCTGTTTTGATATGATATCTGTATATGGATAAATATACACCCTCGTTTTTTGACTTCCAAGATGAACCAGTAACAAGCTTGGGTAACCCTTTGGATATAAATTGCGCATCCACAAAGTGGCCATGAAAAATTTACTTGTATGTGTCGTTTAATAAACACATTGTGTTTTATCTTACTAATGTAAAAAGCTCAAACAGGCTTAATTAACCTTTATCGGAACAAGGAATTAAGGCTACATGAAAAATGACTATATTTTTGGCGTTGAAAAAGACGGTTTATTTTGTCAGCACACCAGCAAAACAAACGCTTAATTAACCCCTGGGATGTAAATTGCGCCAAAGAATGAAGCCTCCACAAACTAGAAGCTATTGTAGCGTGTACAATTGCTGTTTCTACGCCACACAACAAGAGATACTGTATTAATACCTTTGCTTGTGAATAGGCAACAGGAAAAATTTAATATAATTTGGCATTGAAAAGACGGTTTCTTGTGGTCAGCACACCAGCAAAACAACGCTTAATATACCCCTGATGTAAAATTGCGCCAGAAGAATTGACCCGCACAACATAGTAGCTTTGTAGCGTTTTACAATTTCTTTTTTTCTACACCACACAACAAGAGATACATTTGTAATTAACCTTTGCTTGTGAAATTAAGGGACTACAGGAAAAATTTATATATTTTGGCGTTGAAAAAAACTGTTTCTTGGTCAGCAAAACACCAGCAAAACAACGCTTAATTAACCCCTTGGATGTAAAATGCGCCAAAGAATTGAGCCACACAAACTAGTAGCATTGTAGCGTTTACAATTGCATGTTTTCTACACCACACAACAATAGAAACAAGTGTAATTAACCTTTGCTTGTGAATTAGCTACAGAAAAATTTATAATTTTTGCGTTGAAAGAAGGTTTTCTTGGGTCAGCAACACCAGCAAAACAAAGCATAATTAAAACCAGGATGTAAAATGAGCCAAAGAATAGAGACCGCAACAACTAGTACTTTGTAGCTGTTACAATTGCGTGTTTTCATACGCAACACAACAAGAGAATACAGTTGTAATTAACCATTTGCTTGTGAATTAGGCAACAGGAAAAATATATATATTTTGGGCGTTGAAAAGGTAACGGATTCTTGGGGGTCAGCACACCAGCAAAACAACGCTTAATTAACCCCTGGTATGTAAATAGCGCCAAATAATTGAGCCGCTCAAACAAGTAGCAATTTGTAGCGAGTTACAATTGCGTGTTTTCTCTACCCACCAACAAAGATACAGTTTTAATTAACCTTTGCTTGGGAATTAGGCTACAGGAAAAATTTCTATATTTTGGCGTTGAAAAAGAACGGATTCTTGGGGTCAGCACACCACAAAAAATCAACGCTTACTTAACCCTATGGAATGTAAATTGAGCGCCAAAGAATTGAGCCGCACAAACTAGTAGCTTTGAAGCGTGTTACAATTGCGTGTTTCCTACGCCACACGCAACAAGATATACAGTGTAATTAACCTTTGCTTGTGATTAGGCTAGCAGGAAAAATTTATATATTTGGCATGAAAAAGAACGTTACGTTGGGTCAGCAACACCAGCAAAACAACGCCTAATTAACCCCTGGATGTAAATTGCGCAATAGAATTGAGCAGCCCAAAAATGAAGTTGGTATTTTTGTCATTGTAAAAACGCTGTTTCTTCTTTAAATGAATACAACGGAAGTGGCTTAGATCCCACTTGATATAGAATGTTATATGCAGCTAAATCTGACAGTGGACACACACTGAATTCAGATCCATAACCCCCAAAAATTAGAAATAGAACATTAAGAGAACAGTCTCTGAGACAAGCTGTAGGAACAAACCCCACAAAAATCGCTGTATAAAAATCAATTCTTCAGTAAGAGCTATCAGCCGCTGCACACCTTCCCTCATGAAGGCACTAGTGAGAGGAGTGTTGAGCTCCCTGCGTCGTTGCGCCCTGGACATAATATATTTCGTGACGTCAAAGACTCCCGCCGGTCTCTGATTGGCTTCATCTCTGCACAAGTATGCAGGCTATGCCCTTCTTCCCCAGAGTGCTTTGCCCCATGTATCGCCATGTGCTCGCTATACATTTTACAATCAAAAGCACACTTCGTTCACACTAAATCCGAAGTACCCCAAAGTTCAGACTTCGTTTCCGAACCGAAGTTTTCCTGAAATTCCAAACGAATTCCACTTCGTTAGAATCGATTCGCCCATCTCTAACCATAACTACTAATCAAACTCTTATAGTATGCTGGGTAACTTGAGTAATTGTGCATTGTGTTAATACACAAGTTACCTGCTTATTTAAATATGGACTACATAAAGATATTAAATTTTATTAAGTGTACTGGAACTTCATTATATATTGAGCCCAAACACTTACAGAAGAGGACTCAGGGCCGATTCAAAAGCTTTTTCCCCAAACAAACCATGGTGTCACTAAGCATGCAAATCTGTGAGGAATTGATGAGATTCAATCTGATCAGCCTGGTGGTTGATCAGCCCTTATTAGCGAGACTTGAAGAACTTGAGCGCTTCTTCCTCGTGGATTAGAAAGGGCATCGGACCCGAAGAGAGATACTGGGAGCCAGAATCTAATATCCTGAATTGTGATCTCATCCACAGATTTCTGCAGCCTAAAAAGGAGGGGAGGTCTAAGGGGGGAGTACTGTAACGGGTCGCGCCGTGTCCACGGACCTCGGGCGCACCCGTATTCCTCTCTGCGGGTCCCTGGCGGGGACGGGTTGCGCCACTGGCCACACTGCTGGCCATGGTCGCACCCGTCCCATCCACTCACCTGACCTCACTCCTGCCGGCCGGAATGCGAGTGCGCGCCGCCTAGTGCACATGCACGCTTGTCCATGTGAATTTAAAGGGACAGTGCGCCGGTAATTGGTTAATTGCCGGGCGCTGACCCTATATAGTTTTGGTTCCACCTCACTTCCCTGCGGATTCTTTGTCGTTCCTGTGCCCTAGAAAAGCGTTTCCTTTCTATCTAATTCTTGCCGTGTTTTCTGACCTTTGCCTACGTTTATCAACAACAACATTTACCGCCTTCCCTTACCTTGCCCGCCTAATCCCCCGACTACGCCAACGCCAAGCCACACAATTCCTGTACCACGCTGTCACCTCAGCTGGCCACCGCAGGCCAAGTCACTTCCGGGGTACGACCTGGTATGATTTCCGCCTGCAGCAAGTCCAACCATCTTTTGCGGCGGTCCTCTGGTGAAAACCAGGACCTACTTAGATTCCGCTCCCTGGCGTGGCTTACACCATTGCTTGCAGTGGTCCAGCGGATCCACTACCAAGTCCGTTACACAGTCAAAACCGAAAAGACTTTGTTTTTTGCCATGTGAACCCACCCTAAATGAGAGACATACTGATAAACAGCCATATAGCCTCCTGCTCTGTAGATGATAAAGCCATTTACTTGACGTTTTTTGTATTTGTTTAGTCCCTCTCTTTGTCCGCTAATAAACCCATACAATTCTGAGAGAAATTGTGTTGGGACAGTATTTTTGGTTAAAACTTAGAACATGAATACCTCAATTGCCCCTTGTGGAGATGGGTGCTGGTCCAAGAAGAGCGATCCACATCTGTCATAAACGGCATATTCTACCGATGGCAATATCCATTTAAGTGGATGCATTTTCTGTTACAATCAGTGCCATGGGATGGGCTATATACTAGTGTTAAATGTCTGCCTTTTCTTGGTAAGAGTTGACTGGCAGATTTTTGAAGTAGAAAATGCTGCACTCACTTGACAAATAAGGCATGTGCTTTTGACAATTTACCTGTGTTCATGCAATTGGGTTAACATCCAATGTGTATTCCTGCTCTAGAAATCCATGGTTGGACCTCAGATTTCTGTTGATGATGTGCTGTGGATTTGTTGTGTGCAGAAGATCTAAAGCAGATTCTTTGTAGTTTTCACCTCAAATAAGTAAATAGGGTCACAAGACCCTCATTCACAAGAGGTGAATTATTGCTGCATTTCAACATGGAGAATGCACTAAAATGTGCACTAAAAAAATTGTGAACATTTCTTTAAAGCTACAGGTGAGAAAAAGAAAATTTGAAAAACATACACAAATACAGTACTACATAAAAGCAGCCAATATGTAAGCACCATTGTTCCTTTAGCGATCTGTACATGCCAATTTTTATTAATGTGCCCCACTTATAACCATGCGCAAAACTAACTGTTTGGAGTCATCTACTAAATAATATGCCTTTATTTAGTTACAGGTGATGTATCCTGCCTTAATTCAATCAATAGATGGCGCTATAATCACACTCAATGTCTACAGAAACTACTCAAGTTAAAGTGAAATGAATTAAGAACAAAGAAAAATGAAGGGTGGGGGGGGGGGGGGTGCATAGAAATTTACGAAGCTGAAGCTGGTATTTTATTCACCAGTTTCTTATAAAAAAAAAAAAAACTGGTGAATAAGAAACCAACTTCAGTTTGGTTCGTAAGACTTTGTTAGACAATTTTGATAGTTCTATCCGACTTCCTCCACTCTTGGAAAGAAATGAGGATCCTGAACAGAGAACTCCTAGTAGTGTCTATGGAGATGAGCTTGATTGCTTTAAAGGGGTTTTGCCTGGTGCGGGAAATGTCCCACTGCAGCACTGGCGGAGAGGGGCTGTTCTGATGGAACCCCATTGATCAAAAATGGAGGTTTTTGCGCAAGCCAACTGATCCATGCGGGACCGAGAAAAATTCAGGGTTTTGTTCCTGAAATTTGCAGCAGAGATTTAATGTCCTTGACCCCTATTCATGGATGGTTTGTACAAAGAACAAGGGGGGCCTCTTTTAAAAATGTCTTTCCAATCTTACTCTGAGAATTTTCCTTTTACGGCTGGGGAAGGGCAGGCTCTCAATTTTGCGAAAAACGCAACAAGGAAGTTTGCGTAAGGAGGTTGTGTGTCTAGAAAATTATATGTTTGCATGGGAAAACACCTTCTGGCATGCTTCATGTTTTCTTGGACCTTGGGAGAGATGATCTATAATTTCTGTAATGTTAAATTTGTCTAAACTCTAAGGCTAGGGTTACACTGCATTAGACAAAAAATTTCCAAAAGGCGGATGTTTTTTTTTTGTGATGCAGGACCGCGTTTTTTGTCACGTTTTGTGCAAGAACCGCGGTCGGTTCTCGTTTTTTTGCCCCCCAAAAATTTTATGTATGGAAAGATGAACAAAACAAAAAACGGATGTATTTACAACAGTTGTATAATAACCGTGGCAAAGACCAGGGGGGCCTTTTGCAAACACCTTTTTTTCGTTTTTTGTTGATTTCTCTTGTATCTGGGGCTGATATATTATCCCCAATTACAAGAGACATCAGCCCCTGTTTAACTGCAAGGGTTTTTCGGGGCCCCCCGGGGGACCCATTTTCCTTTAAGGGGGCTTTTCCTTTTGGAACCCCCTTTTGAAAAAATATTTTTGGCAAGAACTGAATCCCCGCCAAGACCCCAAAGAACCGGGGGTTTTTCCTAAGAACGCGGTTTTAATTTCCGACCCCCTTTCTGGTGGTTTTCCCCGGGAAAAAAGGGGGGGGGGCCTCTTTGTGAGAATTTTCTTAAAATTTTCCCTTTTTCCAGGCCGGGAAAGGGGGGCCCAAGTGCGGAAAAAGCCCCCCAAGGGAATTTGCAAGGAAAGGGGGGCCAAAAGGGTTTTAAAGGAAAAACCCTTTTGGGTTTTCTTTTTTTGGACCCGGGAAATTTCCCCATAAATTTCTTTTTTTTTTCTTGGCTTTTTCTTTTTTAAAAAAATTGTTTTTTTTTTTTTAAACCCTTTTTTTTTTTTTTTAAAATGGTTTTTTTTTTTTTTTTAAATTTTTTTATAAGGTTGTTTGGGTTTTTTTTTAATTTTTTTTTTTTTTAATTTTTTTTTTTTTTTTTTTCTTTTTTTTTTTTTTTTTTTGTTTTTTGTTTTCTTTTTTTTTTAATTCCCTTTTTTTCTTTTTTATTTATTTTTTTTTTTCCCCCTTTTTTTTATTTTTTTTCTTTTTTTTTTTTTGTTTTTTTGGTTTGGGGGTTTTTTAAATTTTCCCTCTTTTCCTTTTTTTTTAGGTTAACAATTTATATTTATTTTTTTTTGTTTTTTCCTTCCTTTTTTTCTCTTTTTTTTTTTTTTTTTTTCTTTTTCCTTTTTTTTTTATTTTAAATAATTTGGTTTTTGGTTTTTTTTTTTTTTTTTGGTTTTTTTTTCTTTTTTCCCCCTTTTTTTGATGCCCCGCCCACGGGGGCCCGGGGGGAAAACGACGCCCCTTGGGCTACGTGGGGAGGGGGCCCCTAGGGGGGTGCAGTCTCCCCCCCTCGTCAAAAACATACCCGTCCTGGTCACACGGAATTCCGGGACCCACCCCAAGCTTCGGGCCTTTCCCGGGGACTCCGGTTCGGGCCTGGGAACTACTTGGAGGGGGCCCCGGGTTTTCTAAAACACAATCTTCCGTGGTTCTCCCGGGAAAGAAACCCCTTATCCAAATTCCCCCTCCGTCATTTGTGGAGTTCCTCAGCGATCTAGTCCGTTCCCAACGGACCCAATTTTCCCTAAAAATTTGGAGCACTCCCAAAAAAGAAAGACTGTCGTTTTAGGGTTTTAAACCCCCGGTATTCCCCCGCCCATCCAAAGGGGTTCTTCCGGGGCTGCAGAAACTTTGCCCAGTGCTTGGGGGGGCCAGCGGGCAAGTTTTGCGATGGGGCCCAGATTGTGGGGTTCTCCCCGGTTTTGGTGGGCACCCCCCCTTGTTTTAAACCGTTTCTCCGGTCCCGCAAAAGCTTACGGGGTCCCCACGCCCATTTCCCTGATTTTTCCCTGATTCTTTTCCGAAAAGAAAGCAGAGCCTTGAAACGCCACATTGTCCATTAAATTGCCCGATTGATCTTCTGCCCGGTAAAAGTCCTCCTCGGGGCAGAGTCTACCCCTTACCTTTTCCAAAGACTCAACCTTGTCTGAGTACACCCGGGGGAAAATCTTCGGGAAGGGGGATTTAATTTCGAAAGTTTTTCTTCTCCCGGGGGGGAGCAGGATTCTTCTTCGGGGAAAAAGAAGGCGGCTCATTACGGCCCGGGCATCGACAACCGGGGGCCCTTTGAACAAGATTTCCGGAAAAAAAGGGTCCCTTTCCTCCCGGGTTTGATCACAAAACTTTCGACGGCTCAGGGGCGAAATTTTTTCCCAAAAGCTGGATCTGAGGAGGGGCCTCCCAATTTTGGCCCGAATCCGCAAGGGGATGAGGGAAAGAGGGCCTTTCCAACCCCAGAGACGGTACTTCGGTCCCTGGTGATCCCTTTTTTCAAACGTGTAATGCGCCCCGTCTTTCCAGGAGTTCTTTAATGATGTCTTCGGGATCTTCTCTATCCCTGTGTCGTGGTCTCTGGACGACATCCTGAATTTTACTTCCTGATTTTTGGAGTTCACCCCCTTCACATCCGCCAAGTGCCTACAGCGGCCTACGAGCTAATAATTTGTATCCCCAAATTTTGGGGAAGTGCCTCTTCCATAAAAGGTCGCCTTCCGCCCGGGGTTATATTATCCCCGGCCCAAAGGGGGGGCTTAAGGATTGGACCCACCCAAGTTGTCAGCCGTTTTGGGCAATGGCCCCAACCCCCCAGTGGGCCTGGGGCCATAAAACAGTTCCTGGGCTTCGGGCCAACTTTTACCGGCATTTTTATTCCGCATTTCCCTCCACGCTGGTGGCTCCCTTTTTGGCCCTTACGGGGAAAAAAGCCAATCCACAGAGTTTGGCCCTTCCGAGCCAAAGGAAGCGTTCTCCAAGCAAAAAAAAGGGGCCTTTGCCCTCCCATCCTGTCTTTGGGCCAAGACCCAGCGAAACCCTTCTCGCTTGAATTTGGACCCCCCTCATCGGTGGGCGCTGGAGCAGCCCTTAAATGAAAAAAGGGCCCACAGGAAAAACCCAGTCCCCCTTTTTGGCCTTTTCAAAAAACCTTTTCACAGGGGGGGGGAAATTTTACACCCTTTTTGGAACCCCGGAAAATTTTTACCCTTAAAACGGGCCCCAGGGGAATGAATTGGCGATTTTTGGCGGGAAGGGGGCCCCGGCACCCCCTTTTGGGTATTACTCGGATCTTTAAAAACCTCCAGTACCCCCGGGACTCCCCAGCG
>JAODAL010017078.1:42500-78825 GCA_025379985.1 Phyllomedusa bahiana
TCCCGCCGCAGCAAGTCCATCCGCTTTGCGGCGGGCTCTGGTGAATACCGGGACCCACTTAGATTCCACTCCCTGGTGTGGGCTTACGCCATCGCCTGCGGTGGTCCAGAGGATCCACCTCCAGACCGTTACACAGGCCCAGCAAATGGCGGAAACATCTTCTTACCTGGAGGCTGGACATGGATCTATTATGGTGCTGTTTTTATCTATTTAATTTAAGCCTTTTCTTATATGTAGATCATTTAAAGTCAGTTTTTCTGTGAATGTTCCTGCTCATACCCTTATTACGGCTCTGTTGGGGAGATAAACAAATAGGATATTTTTCATGTAGATTTTAGCACAGATTTTCCATGGACTTGCTATGTGTTTCACCCTCTGCATTGCAAAAGGTGATATGCTTTGTTTGTAGCAATTCTTCATCAAATCAACATTTACAGTTGAATCCAGAAGTTTACATACCCCATATAAAAAGACACATATGCATGTTTTTCTCACTATCTGACATGAAATCAGAATAAACCTTACCTGTTTTAGGTCAATTAGGATTATCACAATTACTTATATTTTCCAAATGCCAGAATAAGGAGAGAGAAAACATTTTAAGGCATTTTTATTACTTTCTGCAAAGTCAAAAGTTTACATACACTAGGATTACTCTGCCTTTAAACAATTTGGGACAGCCCATATGATGATGCCATGTCTTTGGAAGCTTCTGATAGGTTTATTGGCAACATCTGAGTTAATTAGAGACACACATGTGGATGTATTTTAATTCAGATCAGAAAAACACTGCTTCTATGTGTAACATCATGGGAAAGTCTATAGAAATCAGCCAAGATATCAGGGAGTGAATTGTGGGCTTGCACAAGTCTGGATCTTCCTTGGGTGCAATTTCCAGATACCTGAAGGTGCCTCGTTAATTAGTATAAACAATTATACGCAATTACAGACAAGATGGGAATGTCCAGCCATCATTCCACTCAGGAAGGAGACGGGTTATGTTTCTCAAAGATAAACGTGCTTTGGTCCCAACATGTGCATATCAACCCACAAACAAAAG
Organism: Phyllomedusa bahiana; assembly: GCA_025379985.1. Taxonomy (NCBI): domain Eukaryota; kingdom Metazoa; phylum Chordata; class Amphibia; order Anura; family Hylidae; genus Phyllomedusa; species Phyllomedusa bahiana. The sequence continues at coordinate 43,561 of JAODAL010017078.1, forward strand.
CAAAAGACCTTGTGAAGATGCTGGCAGAAGCTGGTGAGATTGTGTCATTATCCACAGTGAAACAAGTACTGTATCAACATTGTCTGAAAGGTCACTCTGCCAGAAAGAAGCCATTACTCCAAACGAAACATATGAAAGCCAGATTAATGTTTGCAAATACACACAGGAACAAAGATCTAGATTTTTGTGAGGCATGTCCTGTGGTCTGCAGCAAATAAAATTGAACTGTTTGGCCATAATGACCATCGTTACGTTTGGAGGAAAAAGGGAGAAGCTTGGAAGCCTAAAAATACCATCCCAACTGTGAAACACAGGGATGACAGCATCATGTTGTGGAGTTGTTTTGATGCACTTCACAAAATAGATGGCATCATGAGGAAAAAAGATTATGTGGCAATACTGAAGCAACATCTCAAGACCTCAGCCAGGAAGTTAAAGTTTGGGCAGAAATGGGTCTTCCAAATGGACAATGACCCGAAGCATACTGCCAAACTGGTTACAAAGTGGCTTAAGGATAACCAGGTCAATGTTTTGGAGTGGCCATCACAAAGCCCTGATCTCAATCCTAGTGAAAATGTATGGGCAAAGCTGAAAAGGTAGGTGTGGGAAGGCGACCTACAAACATGGCTCAGTAACACTAGTTCTGTTAGCAGGAATGGGTCAAAATCCTATCAACTATTGTGTGAGGCTTGTGGAAGGATATCCAAAATACTTGACCCAAGTCATACAGTTTAAGGGCAATGCTACTAAATACTAATGAAATGTATGCAAACTTTTGACTTTGCAGAAAGTAATAAAATGCCTTAAAAAATTTTTCTCTCTCATTATTCTAGCATTTGGCAAATATAAATAATTTTGGTAATCTTAATTGACCAACGGGTAAGACTTATTCTGATTTCATGTCAAATAGTAAGAAAAACATGCATATGTGTTTTTTATAGTGTATGTAAACTTCTGGTTTCAACTGTACATGTAACAAGCAAGTTTTTCGGTGCATTTCCTACATCAAATCTGCAACTAAAATATATACATGTGAACAGAGGTTTATAAGGACTGTTCCTTACCATATTGGTTCATAAGGCCTGTACTTTACCATATGGGTTCATAAGGCTTGTACTTTACCATATTGGTTCATAAGGACTATACTTTTCTATAGAGTTTCATAAGGACTGTACCTTACCCTAAGTGTCCATATGGATTGTACTTTACCATAGGGGATCAAAAGTAATGTACTTTTCCTTAGAGATTCATATTGAATATACTTTAGCATAGGAGTTCAGGAGGACTATACTTTACCATATGGGTTCAAAAGCAATGTACGTTGCCATCGGGGTCATAAGGCATGTACCTTACCACAGAGATTTCTAAGCACTGTAATTTACCATGTGGGTTCATAAGGACTGTACTTTACCACAGGGTTCATAAAAATAAGGCTTCCTAAGGACTGTACCTTACCCTTGAGATTTATAAGGGCTTCACTTTGTCTTCAGTTTCATATAGATATTTGAGGATTTTCATATGTAGGAATTCATATACAGAGAAGTTTTGTGCCTGAAAACCATTTTTTCCAGTATGTCTCTATATACACAGAGTACAAATAGGATGTGCAGTCTGTACAGGCCCCATCATACAGTCCTTTGGTGCATGTTTGATGCCCTATACATGCAGGCTTGCAGCCTGTCTCGTTCACAATTTCAGAATACTTACAATATTCTCAGTTGGATTTGCCATCGGTTTTTGTCTTGCACACAGGTTGATACACAATGTGTGTGGGAAGAATGATTGTTTAGGCAATCGCTCACCCACCAACAGATTGTTTTGGGAAGGTGTCATCAGAAAATTGTTAAACATGATTTTTAATAATTTTTTATGTGTTGTTTATTTTTCCATATCACCATCAATAGTTAAAAAAAATTCTCAAGTCCTGCAGCTTTTACTTTGGCCACTAAGCCCAATAATAGTTTGACACTTCCTGTTCTGTGGAGAAACCTTTTCAGTAGCCTCCTCATTATCAGCACAGGATTAACCTGAAAGGTGCCACCAATGTGTATAGATCACAGGATCCACCAGTCACAATAGGAGATAGTTACCACTCCCACTCTCCTCCTATCTGCACACTGACTTCTTTCCAGGTCACAAGTTGTGTCTAGAAAACTCTGCCATAGAAGTCAATGGGCCTACTCCTGTTCACAGGCTCATATGTGCATGAAGCTACTGTAAAGCATCACTCTAAATACTGTGATAAGCAACTCGGCAAGAAGGCTGCCTGATAACCATATACAGACAACAGAACATTTTTTTTTTACAGAAATAAAAACGGAAATAAAAACAGCTAAGAAGAAAAGAATATGGATCAGTATCTTGTTTTAATTAGTAAAAAAAAATTGGTGACATATTCCCTTTACCAGGAGGAATGTACTGCCAAACAGTAAGCATTGTTGGGCTGCATAGTCTTTCCAGTCAGCTCATAAATGAGTGTTTGCTTGTATTATCTAGGTGTGCAGACATCAATTACAATATTAATAAAGGGGTTTTACCACAAAGTAAAATTGATATGGGAAGCTGGCGAATTAATTAATAAACATTTTCACCATTCATTGTTATTAAAAATTCTATACTTTTTGTTTTAGCTGCTACCTTAGTGATCCACAGTGTACATCTCATCTCCAGGGGATACGACCAGTGATAAGATTTCCTCAGTCCTGACCACACATGGTCAGACATCATCTCTCTTCTAAGGCAGTTACTATCAGTCTATTCCCTGTCTAGTAATCACACACACTCACTGCTGAGCGAGTGTTGAATCCCTGGTGCTGTCATTCTACTCCCGTCCTCTGTACTCCTTAAGTAAAAAAAAAAGAAAAAAGAACCTGAATCAGGTATTTACATTGAGAAATACAAATCCACATGTTTGGTTCCTGCAGAGATTTGAACCTAGGACCTCAATGCTGAAAGACTGAAGTGATACATTGATACAGTGATACATTGTAGCTACTCACAGACTTTGTCTTAATGGAGTTAGGACACTGTGGGGAAAGGCATGGTGATGTTAAGCTTGTTGGGTCACATGATATGCAGTTTAAACAAATCATACACGCCCCCTTTTGAACACATTAAAAGCTGAAGCAGGACAAATCAGAAATGGCAAAACCCCTTTAATTACACTTAATATTTACAAAGCTATTTTATATAGATCTTCTACACACATATTAATTACACAGCTATTAAAGGGAATCTATCAGCATTTTTTTATTCTTATTTGCGGGTTTTATTTTATTATATAATTTTTTTATTCTATTTGCTGTGTATGATTATAGGGGCTACCCATTATGTTTGATCTGCTTTAAAGCAGCCACATGGTCAGAGGAGCTTGTGAACAGGAACTGACTTCTGTGGGAGAGTTTTCTAGGCATACTCAGTGACCCGGGAAAAAGTCATTGTGTAGAGGGTAAGGAAGTAAACGGTGTCCATCACCTGTTGTGAATGGTGAAAAGTGGTGCTATCTACATATTGTTGTGCCTTTCTATTGTTATCATGTCTGTGATGATTATGAGACTGCTGAGAAGTGATCTCTACAGCACAGGAAGTGTCAGTCTACTATAAAGATTAGTGGCCACAGTGAAAACTGCAAGATCACAAGATTTGTTCGTAAAACATATATAGGGACATGCTCAGATGATGAATTTTTTTTTTTTTTACCATAAATGATTAAAATCTATTTTACCATAGAATCAGGATTTAAATGTTAGGTCGTTTTCTTTTGACACATTCCTTAAGAGAGTTCTACCAGAACTTTGTTTGGCTTCCTTGATTTTTGTCGCATATTTTACCGTTCAATGGGACACTTTTATAAAGTGCTGTGAAGATACACTTGAAGCAAGTGTGGCCAGCAAGGCAGAAGATATATGTGCATTTTGGATGTTCCCATGTCAGTGTTATATCATGAGAAAACCCCTTTAAGAGTATTTCCCTCTAAATGGCAAAGTTCCTAGAAATAGAAGTTATCTACTTTTTGATGTACTTTGTTATATTACCCTTTGCGTTTCTTGCCTTTTGTTTGGGATTCACCTATTCGATTATTGTTTTTTTCCATCTTCCTGCACTCACTACTGTGTATGGTTTTGGTTTTTAAACTCTCTAAGTGGCCTTGGATTAATTAAAACGAAAAAACCCCCCCCCAAACCATTTTTTTCAAATTTTTTTTTGGGCCCCCCAAATTTTGTTTTTCCCCCGGGGAAAATTTGGAAAAAAAATTTTTAAAATTTTTTCCTTTAAAAAAGTAAAAGGGGTTATTTGATGGGACTTTTTTCTACCTCCAGCAGAATCCACTTCAGTAAATTACATGTTACCTATTTTTCCCCCTTGTGAATTTTTAAAAAGTAGCATAAAATATGTCACCTATGATAAGCGTGGATTCCAACTGGAAATCCATGTTGGAAGCTACTTGAAAAGTGTGCTGTGTAGTCCTCCAGCCAAGGCTACGCAGTAACTTGTCAGTGTATGCAAAGTGATGTCCGTAAGAATAGGAATACAGCATGCAGTTTCCGCACAGCCAAGAATTGCTCTGGCATTCTGCACCTGTGGCTTTAATTTGCTTGATAACTGTCCACATGTATTTGCAGGTCAACACCGCATGCCTATCAACAATAAGAGTTAATTGATTGTTAAAGGGTTTGTCTACCCTCTATACAAATCATACCAGAAGCTCATGAGGCCCTAATAGAATACAAAACATTATACTCATATTCCTCAGGTTCCAGCAGCAAGTCTCCCTGGTCTTCTTTTTCATTCTGTCACCTCTGATCAGGGACATCACCACTGCAGCCGCCAATTGGTCTTCCCCTCCTTGCATTGGGCTATTTCTCCATGACACAAAATGGCCTTTTTTCAGGTTTTTTTTTCCCCTTTTTTAAAAAAAGGTTTTTTTGAATTTTTTTTTCTTTTTGTAGGGTTTTTTTGTGTTGTTTGTTTTTTTGTTTTTTTTTGTTGTTTTTGTTTTTTGGGGTTGGGTTTTTTTTTTTTTCTTGTGTTTTTTTGGGGTTTTTTTTTTTTTTTTTTTTTTCCCCCTTTTGTTAAGGACTTCCCTTGTTGGGGCTTTTTGATGACGAATTTAAAAAATTTTTTTTTTTTTTGGTCCTTTTTTCCTAAATTTTCTTTTCTTTTGGTTTTTTTGGTTTTTTCTCCCGTTTGTTTGCCCTCTTCCCTTTTTTTTTTTTTTTTCTTAAAAAAAAAACTGAAAAAAATCCCCTAGACTTTAATTTGTTTTAAAAAAAGTTTTTTTAGTCCCACCGAAGTTTTTTTCTGCTTTTCTTGTGATGGTCATTTAAATTTTTAAATGTTGCAAAAAAACCCCACAGAGGGAGCAGAAAAATTGGTATTTTAAGTCTGTGTAAAGCTATTATTTAAATTTTGCTAGGGAGCAAAGATAATTCTGTGCATTTTTTGAAAAAAAAAAACGCCCAAAAAAAGAAAAAATGCCAAAAAAAAGCAGTTTTTTAGTGTTTTTTTTACATGCACTAGACAAAAAAAAATAGTTTTTTTTATGAGGGTTTTTGGATTTGGTTTTCCCGTGAAATTTTTTGTCCCGTGCAGTGTAGACCTAGCCTTACTGTTCAGAAGGGACCCTTTCCCAAAAAATGGGTGTAAATGAGTAGCATGTGCGTATTCCCAGGGGGACAAAAATAAAAACAGAAGTTTTGGTTTTCCCCTGGGAAAAACCTTCCCCGGCTATGTTTTTGAGTCAAACCTTGGGTTCCGGGCGCCCCCCCGGGCGCCCCCTTTGCACCAATGGCCCATGGGGGTTTTTCGGGGGAGGATTTGGGCCTTTTCCAGTTTATAATTTTCCGACCCCCTTCCAAAAAATGGAGCGCCAAAATTTAAAAAGGCCCCGGAAGGGGGGCCAAAGTAAAGGGGTTGAACACCCCTACCCGGGGCCGCTTTAAAAGGGGGCGGTTTGGGCCTCGGCGCTGTCAGCGATTTTCCTCCCCTGGTGCGAAATCCCCCGGAGCGCAAACAGGGGGAATGAAAGAGAACCAAAGGGAAGAAAAAAGGGGAGTGCTTTTGTGTCCGCCCGTGGACTCCGGGCCGGCCCCAAACTCGCGGGTTTCCCTTAGTTTTTCCCGGGACAAAGGGAGGTGAGTGTCATCACGCTGGGTCCGGGGGCGCGGCATGATGACATCACCTGCAGTGCGGCAAGAAGGGGCAGAGCAGAGGCGGAGGAAGCGCGAAGGGGGCCCGGGCAGCGGGAGGCGGGGGCCGCGAGGGGACGGAGCCCGCGGGGGGGGGCCAGGTAAGTGGGTTTTTTTTTTTTTTTAAAAACCCCCGCCCCCAGAGGCCCCACCCATACCCTGGGGGCCCCGCCTACCCCATAGGAAACCCATACCTTTCCTTTACCCCGCCCACAAACCTACCTTAAAGGAAACCCATACCTGCCCATAACCCCCCCCAAAACCTACCTATAGGACCTATAATGACATTTAACTGCCTTATACCAGCCTATTTCTGCCCCTTTTGGGGGGCATTTTAAAAAACCTATTTTTGCCCATGTAAAATTTTTTTGGGATCATTTTTATTTTTAAAAATTCAACCCGTAGGCCCCTTTCATTTTTTTACCCTAGGCTTTATACTCGAGTCAATAAACTTTTTCCCGGTTTTTGTGGGAAAAATAGGTGCCTCGGCTTATAACTCGGTTTTATCGGTTTTGGTTTTTTACAAAATGCCCTTTTTTTGAAATCCAATTTAAAAAAATTTTTTATTTGTGACTAATTGTTGTCCTTTTGGAAGGGTTCTCCCCCGGGGGGCCCCTTTAATTTCCTGCAGGTCCTCGGGGACCCCGGGACTCTTTGGGGGCCTTTTCAAAATTTCCCCTTTCCCTTTTTCTTTGGGCTGTCCATTTTTGATGGACGGGCATGGTTTGGGGAGGTTAGCAGTTTTTGCAAACGGGAATTTATGTTTTGAAAAAGGGCTCCGTGAGATGTTCAGAGGTTTGGGGTATTTTTTAAGACTTTATTTCCCACAATACACTTTACCACATTTTTTATCCCTGTGCTTTGGGGTGTCTTTGGTTTTTTTGATGTGTTTTTTTTGTTCTCTTAAAAAAACCCCCTGAGGCCTTCACAAAAAAACCTTTCAGTTATACTGAAAAAAAATTCATACAGATGTACTCAGGGGCAAAAAAAATGGGTTGCAGATGTTTGCAGCTGTCAAAAGGGCTCGGGTCCCTTTTGGGGGGTGGGGCCCGGGGGAGCTTGATTAAAACGTTGCTTAAACCCCGGTAGTTTTGGGATAACTGGTTTCAAATGCCGGGGGGCGGAATGTTTGGGGCCCGGTGTTAGCGGAGGAGACCTCCGGCACTTCCCTTCTTTTGAAATCTGTTGTGGGGTTAAGCCTAGCAGGCGCCGGCCCCCCCCCAAAGCTGAAAATGGGCAGTGGATTTACGTTTACATACATCAAACGCAATGCCCCCGCCGAGAAAAGGTTTTTCCAAAGGGGTGGGCCTGATAGCATCAAGGGATTTTTATATTATATTTATAATATTTAACCCTATGCACCCTTTCCCTTGCCCCGTATATTTTTCCCTATAGGCTACCTAAGCCCCTGCCTGCCTATAAAATGGCCCCCAAGCCAACCTTGCTTGGCCCCCTGTATATATGACCCCCCCATAGATACCTAGCCCTGTTGCCCATAAAATTTGGCCCTTTAGCCAATCTATGCCCTTTCCCGGGCCTTTTGTATATGGCCCCTATAGATACCAAAAGTCCTGCCCGCCTAAATTGGTGGCCTCCGTATAGCCTATTCGTATGCCCTGTCCTTCCTATATATTATGGACCCTATAGACTATCTAAGTCCTGCCTGCCTACATATATGGCCCCTATAGACTACCTAAGCTCTATTTGCCTATATATATAGCCTACTCTATGCCCTGCCTGCCTATGGATATGGCCCCGATCGACTACAAAAGTCCTGCATGCCTAAATAGATGGCCCCTATAGCCTACCCTATGCCCTGTCTGCCTATATATATGGCCCCTAAGCTACCAATGCTTGTCTTTATATATATATAATATATAAATATATATATAACTATATATAGCCCCTAAAAGACACCAAAAAGCCCATTCAACTATATACAATGATCGCCCTGATAAAGCCTACCCTAGACTTCCCTGCCTTCAATAATAAGATGTGCCCCTAATACTAACCAAAGCCCTGTCTGCCTATATATATGGTCGCTATAGCCTACCCTAAACCCTGCCTGTCTACATATATGGCCCCTATAGACTACCTTAAGCCCTACCTGTCTATATCCCTAAAGCTACATAAATCCTGCCTTTCTACCTATATGGCCCATATACCCTGAATGCCTATCTTTATGGGACCCTGTAGCTACCTAAACTCTGCATGTCTATAAGGGGCCCTATACTCTACCTAAAACCTGCCTGACTGCCTATATGGAGCCCTATAGCTACCTAAACCCTGACTTCCTATATGAGGACTCCTCTAGCCTAACCCAAAACCTTGCCTATTTGAGCCTAACCCTAGACCTGTTCTTTACTCCATCTCCGTACCTATGTGGGGCCCCACCTATTAGCCTAGCACCCTGTGTCCCACCTACACTCCTAATTGTGGCCCATCTGCTGCCTAGTTTGCTACCTAGGGCCTACCTACAGCCTACCTACCTACCTTAGGACTACCTACCTAACTGGGGCTTAACTACTGTCTAACTAGGGCCAATCTACCTGTCTAACTGAGGACAACTGCCTACTACTCGCCTTACCTATCTAGGACCAATTCTACCTACAGATGCATATGTAATGCCTATTAACCTGGGCCTATTGGTACTGCCTACCTACCTACCTTAGCCAACCACCTAACTACCTAGGTCCTACCATCTATCTAATGGTCCTACCTACCTGCAATATGATTCTGAGGGTAATAAGGTCCGTAGCTGAATACAATGCACCCAGGAGGGAATTCTCTGCTCCTCCCCTCTAGGAGACTGGGCCTCTAAGCTATGGCCTTTACCCCTCTGCCACCTGAAAGTTTGTACAGAGCTGGTGGACAGGGAGTTTAGGTGCTAGGAAAAGTGAGGATTATAAGATATTTGTTTCTAAATCTGCAGGGACAAGTGGTGGCCAGGAGAAGTCATCATGGCGGATCCTGGACCCAGATGCAGAACAAAAGGGAAAGTCAATGACTTTGTCAGAGAAATTTCACCTGTAGAGTCAACAAGATGGTAACAGCACACTGTAATCACTTAATAAATCTAGCAGAGTCTCTGTGTACACACTGGTACCTACCCACTATATGGTGACTGAATGGGGTAATATACAGTCTGTTAGAGCCCTGTGAACACTAGATACCTACCACTATATGGTCACTATATGGTGGTACTAGTGGGCTATGTATCCTGATCATAATAGAAAGAGGGGTATTATTAAGTACCTATAATGTGTAAATTTGGTGGGTCATGATCTGCCTGGTAAATTCCAGGTCCCTTATGTAGTAGCGTTATTGGTAAGTTGTCTTGGTATAGTGGGATTTTTATTGTAGCAGTATGATGGTGATATGTAGGGTGAGGTATGTGCCTCTTGTACTATCTAGTAACTGCATGTCTCGGTACATTTTCATGGTCGGAGAGGCGGGCGACGGGGGGGAAGGGGGCCACATCCAAAAGTTTGCTATGGGGCCCAGGCTTCTCTATTTACTCCCTTGTATGTACTCTATTTTCTAATTAGGAGACTTCTAAAGGCAATTAAACACCCTGGATGTTATTAAAGGGCATTAGGCTGAACACCACACTTTTCATTTTTTTCGTTTTCAAAAATTTGGAAACACGTATCATTTTCTTTACACTTCACAAATACTTGCTACATTGTGTTGCTCTATCACATTATATATCAACAAAAGTACATATGTAGTATGATAACGTTTACAACGAGGAGCAGCTCAAGTGGGGGTATGAATACTTTTCCCAAACCACTGTAGGTGAATGTAAGAATTTTTTTTAATTTACAATGTAGGTCAGGAGCTGCTGATGATTAATCACCTGTTGCTGTGTCCTGCCCAATTCATGCAGAGCTAATTATCAAGCAAGTGAATGAAAATCAGGGTGCAGCGCGCAGATACCACACCATGTATGTATTCCTAATGTACAATGTATAACATACACATACAGTCAGCCATAAAGAAAAAACCATACATGACATCAATAACAAAAATTAAATCCCTGTTAAACGAGCACTATGACGAGCGGGTTGAGAATACTAACTAATTTGTAATGTAGGGCAGTTCTGTTGCGGGGGAAAAAAAAATCATCAAAACCGCTGTGATTTGCCATAACTTCATGTGGTGATGAGATTTGCAGTTTTTGTAAGTGAAACATGGAAAATAAAGGTAATTCACCTGTAAAAACTGAAACGAGAATTACCTTATCACAATACCATGGTTTTGGATAATGTACTCTGGTATACAACAGACACAAGTGGAAGAGATAAAAAGCACACTCTGTGTGAATCTATACAGATGACTAAAATATTCAATGCAGATAATTATGGCTCAACAGTGGGATGTACGAATTAGTATATGTTCCACGTGCTGATTCCTGAACGTCCTTTCAGCCCGTAATTTGAGCCGTACTGCGCGAAATACGGGCTGAAATACGTCCCAGTCATTGCGGTAATCCACAGTTCTCCTAGAGAAATATGGATTACGTCTCCTCTCCCCACTCGGAAAATACGCCACGAGGAGAAAGAAGTGACATGTCAATTATTCACGGCATATACGCGCCGAGAAATAATCTGAATGTTCTATGGGGCCCCTCCCGCCGTCCACACGGGTAATTGCGGGGAACGAAATGGCACTCAAATAGGCCATTGAACAAGCCTTATGGTAGGGCACATATATCAGGCAAAAAAGAACTAATCCATGGGTACAGGGAGCAGCTCCAAATCCTCACTGCACAGAAACTTGTTAAGTTTTGATCCTATTAAGATAATTAAAAGATAGAACCGTTTCACATACAGTAAAAAAAAGTCTGACACTGGAGTGAAACTCCCATAGAGGGTCGATTTTATAACTTTAAAATTATAAAATCACAATCATCACAAGTCCCACTTAATCAGGTCAATGTACTATGGTTTTGATGCGTTTTTTTTTTTTTTACTGCCGCAGAACCACACTGTGTGAATACACCCACCCAGACAGGAAAGCAAACAGCCAAGTACAGAGAAATGGGTAGGGTTTGGGGGTTTCGTAGGATGACAATTGATAGGCTTCCTTATAGGAAGGATTTATACAAATGTAGGTGACAAGGGTAAGCAGGAGAGGACTATGATGCTATTCCTACCCTCTAGGTCACTGCTGAGCATGCCTCATGGCCGGCATGCCTACCATACATTTGCATAGGGTCTAAACGCCAATTTTTTTTAGTTTTGGCCATGGGGACAGCTGTGTTTGATCAAATGGTTTAGGGTTGGGAACGAATGTCTAAACAAAAATGAATATGCTGAGAGGACAGCAACTGTATATTCTCCATCTCTGCCACAGCAGTCATCTTTGCTTTAATTGTGCTTGCTCTGCTTCCAGGGATGATATCTGTGAATTTGCTGTGTTAATGGCAATCCACAAGATTCTAGAAAAACTGAGTAAGTTGGGGGCTGCGTTCTGAGAAGTACAGGGTTTGTGCTTAGAGGAAGAGGTTTTCTCTAAGCAACTGAACAGCTATGCCTCATGCTTGAATGTAGCACGTCCCCTTATATGATTAGTGTAGATATAGTGCTAGAACTTAGGGGCATAACCTTATTATACAAGAATTTTGTTCTGTACCTTAAAGGGATATTCTGACCTCATTAATGAGCTTTAACATGTAGGCAACGGTAAATACACGTGACTATTATCCAAATACATTGGGCAGTTCTGAATTTGGGTTCCTTTTTATCTGAGCTCTCACATTGCATTACTGCATGCATTTTTGTTGAATTAAGGTGGTTTTCTAATTAACTTTAACCCTTTAACGTATGCATACATCCAGGTAGTTTGGGGGTTCACGTACCTGGACATATGCATACGTCCTGAGGATCACGTGAACTCTAAAACATTTGCGCACAATCAGCTGGCGGGGGCGGGGGGGGGGGGTGGCTAAATGCAGCCACTAAAATGGGGGGTCGGTGCTAAATGTCAGCCACCCGCCGCATGCAAAAGCCACACTGATGTAAGGGTCACAGCCCAGTGGCCCAACTTCCCCACTGGCTGCCAGAACCTCGCCCCTTGGTTTCAGAGGCTTCACACACCATGCCAGCACAGCATCTTACTACAGCAGCAATGCCGCCAGTAGCAGCACCCCACCAAAAAAAAGTAAAGGTTGACACAACTTACCACGCCTGGTGCATTCCCAGCAAGCAGAACAAGATGTGCACCGCACATTACGATATATCCAGAGCTTGACATAGAGTAACATATGGATTACTGCCTCGTTCGCCCTCGTGCATACAATACGATCACATTGTACGCGCGTGATGATAAGAGTGAACAAGTTCAATTACTCGTGGCGATTATGCGCCACGCGTAGTGCATGTCAATGGGGTCGGCGGGCTGCAGCCCCCCCCCCCCCCTGCGCGCCTTGGGAGTACGTGCTGATTAGCGCGACTCCCAAAACATCAGACCACGTACTGAGTACTCTGCCGCAATTATGCCCAGGTGAACAGTAAACCCTTATACATACTACTGCTAATAAAAACACCTGGGGGAGGTAGTGCTGAGTCCATTGTGTAGTAATAAATAGACGTATTTATTACAAAAACATTGAAGGGAGCGGCAAGGACCCACATCCTCGCACTATCACGTTGAACAATGCCTTCTCGAGATCATCAAAACTTTTACAAAAATTGAAAAGGAGGTTCTTGAGCATACTGTTTGAGATCAACAGTATACAGCCCACTTGTCCACTTCAACGTCGTGACCTCTAGAAAAGTTGTGAGTCCCTACACCTAAATGGGGGCAGCCTCATGGTTTCCAACTACCTCAGCAAAAGCTACAGGATGAGGGGCACAGCGGCAGTGTCCCAACACCCACTTGCTTGAGCCAGACCTAGCCCCTGACTACTACGGCATCAACGCACACCAGCAGAGCAACAATAGGCTGCCAATACAGCACAGCCCCCTGAAAAAACAAGGAAAGGTTGGGGCACAGCTTTACAATCTTCCTAGGCTCCCTGCAAGCAGACTGAAGAGAAAGTGGTCAATAACCTTTTATCAGACTTGCTACCCTAGCTAATTAAAAACACCTGGTGCCCAAAAATGGGAATGGAGGGCTAATCCATGTATTTCAAAACATGTAAGGGAAGGCATGGACCGACGCATCCGCACATAATGACGTTAGTCAAATCCTTCCTCAGCAAGCAACTTTACAAAAAATAAACAGGAGTATTCTGTATTGATATACATTTTGATCAAAATGTATAAAGCGCACTTGCCACTTCACGGCAAGCTGTCAGCCTTTCCATTTTCGATTTTGGTGCTGTGTGGCGGCCATTGCTGCTGTGATGCTATGTTTGTGGGGTGGTGAAACCCAGAGCCGGGGGGCTAGGCCTGGCAGCAGTGATGCTGAGGGCCATTGGGTTGTGCCCCTTGCTGGTTGTGGCTTATTGCTGTGACAAAAACTCATGCCGACGCACACATTGCTATATCCATATGTAGGTCAACCACTTTATAGAGGTCGCCGTTAAGTGGCAAGTGGGCCTATACTGTTTGATCAAAAAGTATATTAAGAACCTCCTGTTCATTTAAAAAAAAAATTTTGCTGACAATCATCAGATCAACGTATATTGTGGGAATGTGCGGTGCATGCCTCTCCCTGCATGTTCATGTTTTTAAACATGAATGTTTGTGCTCGTCTGATGGAACAGGAAACATTCAGAGTATTCCAACATTTACAGAAGTCCCTTTGCTTTGAGAGTTTTATTGCAGGATGGTAACATGAAGCCTGGAAGATGGGATGGCAAATAACCATACTGGATATGCTGTCATCACCGGCAACACACCAAAAATAATAAAAGGCAGAGTCCACTTCCCCCCCTCAAGTATCGTGGCAGGCGGAGCAGAACTAACAGCTATCAAGCTGAAATGTGAAGACTGGCAATAGTAAAACGTAACTTTTCTATACATTACTACAAGGTAACGTTCCTTTCGGGGTAGTCCATGTATATGTGTCCTAATTCTGCGGGTCTCGACAGTTTCCTTACTTCCACAGGTAAAGCCATTAATGGTGAAGCTATAAACCAACTGATGCAAGCAACGCTGCTCCCCTCCAAAGCTGCAAAGTCAAACTGTTAAAACTGTTAAAGTCAAAGCGCATACCACAGACCATAAACCGTAAGTGCGAGGGAACCGAGCAAGGAGGCAGCCAAGCACCAAGGCAAGGGACAGACTCATTTGTCAAAACAAGCTAGTGAAGAGGACTTTAATCACAAAAGAGTGAATCACTGTTGTGTGTCGGGTGCAGTGGACGAATGTTTGTATCCAAGACCTGCACTGATTTGGCGCTCTGCATAATCTTAGGAAAAGCCTTGTAAAAGGTTCCACAAAAAACCAACATGGTAAAGAGCCTCTCTATCCGTTTCAATTTAGTTAGCAGATTGATTATGTACCAGAGCGTATTCAAAATTAGGTGGTATATGTAGTATGGTTGGTGTATATCAATCATACCACAGACCATACACCAGAAGCGCGAGGAAACCGCAAGTTGGATGCAGCCATAAGGGAGGCAGCCAAGCAGCCATGGCATGTGACTATGATAACTACAGAAGCCAGATTATTTGGCAGTGACCCCATTTGTTGAGCCTGAGGAGCCTTAAATGACTTTTCCCAACAGCAGCAGATGCAGAAGAAAGGGAGAGATCAGGACTAGGGAATTGCAACGGACCTACCTGAACTACAATGGTAATGTGTTTACCTTAGGTGCACTGTATCGCTTAATGGATGTAAGCCATACATGGATCAATTCATTTGTCAAAACCAGCTATGATGACATTACCTACAAAAGTGTGTATGAGTCATTGTGTCAGGTAACATGACTATGTTTGTCCAGTCCTGCATGACATGCGTTCTGTATAATCCAGAAAAACCTGTAAATGTTCCACAAAAACACAGGGTAAAGCCTCACTATCCATTTGAGTGAGTGCAATCTGCTAAAGGGAGCAATATTCTAAAGGGGACAATATGCTAAAGGGAGCAATATTCTAAATGGGGCAATCTACTAAGGGGAGCAATATTCTAAAGTGGGCAATCTGCTAAAGGGTGCAGTCCAATGTAATATGCCGGTATGGAGTACCTGAAGTAATTGAATCAGACAGAGGAACACATTTCACAGGTAAAGTGATGTCTGAAGTATTAAACTGAGGGTACAGCAGGCCCTTCACGCCAATTACCACCCTCAGAGTAGTGGGAAGGTAGAAAGGTTAAATGGCACTCTTAGGTTAAAGATCAAAAAAGCCATGAAAGGGACAGGAACCTAGACAGAGTGCTTGCATTTGAATTGTTCTCTGTCCACACCCAAGCGCAAAACTAAGCTTCACCTATGAGATACTGTTTTGTAATGTCCAAGGGTTTGGGCCCTGTTTTTTCCTCAGCAACTCCCACTTCACTATGGAAGGGGCCCTGATATTTCGCGCTACTTATAGACCAGTCAGTGCATAAAAAAGCGTACTCTTCCATTCCAGATCCGATGCTAACCCAAAAGGGGAGTCAAAACTGCAAACCTGGAGTTTGGGTGGAACCCAAAAAAGCGGGGGAATTTTTGCGTAAGTCTAGGGCCCCAACCAAGTAAAGTGGAAGGAAAACCAAATTGGATACATGCCAGCCATTGCAAACCTGTAATTGCACCTCCGACAAGGGAGTAGAGAGGAGAACATGTTTTATTTTTGTTTTGCATGTTTGATACCTATTGCCATCAATGGATTTTCTTCCCTATATGCACAAAACAACTATGAGAATATATTCTTAGAACACCATACAGTAATATGGGAAGGAATGAATAGTGATCTGATTGTTGGCTATGTACACACTCTCCTGTAAAAGCTGAAAGCCTCCCATATTTGGCCTTACCTGTGTCATGGGAAGAATTAATGGGATGGGGCAACTCTTCAGATAAATTGGCAAATAATGAGACAAAGAACACCAAGTTGTAAAACAATACAGTAGCCGTCCCTGTAGTAGGATGAATAACACTCCCATGGTGGCAAGGAAATCTTATCAGTCAAAAAGGTAGTAGCCAGTATATGGCTTTTAAGAAGAGTAAATGGACTCCCCAGAAGAAGAATCGAACAGACAACTTCAGATATCTCCCATCTGAGGGTTTACAGATAAGTTTTAAAGCTTAAACTACTGTATTTGTAAAACAATACAGTAGCCATCCCTGTAGTAGGATGAATAACACTCCCA
Organism: Phyllomedusa bahiana; assembly: GCA_025379985.1. Lineage (NCBI taxonomy): Eukaryota > Metazoa > Chordata > Amphibia > Anura > Hylidae > Phyllomedusa > Phyllomedusa bahiana. Next base: position 59,996 of record JAODAL010017078.1, read on the forward strand.
TGGTGGCAAGGAAATCTTATCAGTCAAAAAGGTAGTAGCCAGTATATGGCTTTTAAGAAGAGTAAATGGACTCCCCAGAAGAAGAATAGAACAGACAACTTCAGATATCTCCCATCTGAGGGTTTACAGATAAGTTTTAAAGCTACCAGTGACACCCTAGATGCATTTAAACCCTCCCTTCTGGAAAGATATATACACAATATCACTTGGGAATATAAGAGTTTGTTCCCTGCTAAATTCCCTGGAAATCTCCCATGCAATCAAGACTCAGGCTACACACCTGGCAGTTCCACCTGTGGAAACCTAGATGCCAGGCACTGTACCTCCCTTGGACAAATACCTGGTGTATGTTGAAAAATGTAATAATCCTCATAGACTTAGCACACCGTCTGGTGTTACAACACTCTGCCTTTTGGGACTTACCTCCTATAGTTTATTCGGTTTGTGAATACAAGGCCCTGAAGTGGTTGCCTGTAGGTGTTAGTGGATCCTGTGTTAGTGCATTTAGAGTAGGCTCGTCTGTATCACAAAAGGAGGGAATTGATACAGATTAGATAGCAGAGAAATGTCAGCTCTCCTGTTTTGATCAATATTTCCGCCATTTTATGCTTGCTTCAGCTAGAATAGTCAGCGTACAGCTTACTACAGTTTTCACACAGTCCAAAGAACAATCGTCTGTTCTTTTGCAAGCTTCAAGCTCATGGTCAGATATGAAGAGATACTTTCCTGATCTTATGCAAAAGGATGGATACAAATTCGTGTCGAAGGACTCTATTAAACAATGGTTGTTTGAAGGATTTGACCGCAAAGGTGGGAAATTTACCAATGTGACGCGCTTAAATCTGTATGCCTGAATTGCTAATAAACAGAGTACCTGATCACAGCTCTGAGTCCTGTTGTCGTTTTACTCTCCATAACTTTTTAATTTAGAAAAACCATAACATTATTACAAAGGGCAGTTGGCCTTATCACCAGTCACTGCTGTAAAACCACTCACAGCCTATTCAAGAAGTGTGAGCCGTAAGCTGACTAAAGAGCAGGTTCTGTGAAAGAGCATGGTAAGAACACCCCTTTAAGTTATTAAAGGGGTTTTCTCACTACAATGATTAGCTTTTAATATGTAGGGACAGATAATTGAAAACTTTTTCTAAATACATTGCATTGTTTTTTTCTCTGGACCAGAGATAGAGAAGATTTTATCTCCTCTTACAGCACACAAGTTTCTCTGGTTATGACCATCCCTCTCATCTCTTTCTCCTCTCTCTCTTTTCTCTCATGGCTCTAAGCTACTGTCATTCAGTCCGTCCTTGGTGAGTCAACTTTTGCATAGTCTTATCTCTTCGCTTCTCATTTAGCTAAGTTTAAATATCTTGCTCTCATGTCAGTGTATTACACAGTCTGCAAAGCTCTAAAGAGTTTTTATAGTGTAACCGGAATAACTAGGAACAGCAGAGCTGATGTGTCAGTCACTGCTACAGACCCACCTACAGTCTGAAAAGCATGTGTGATTAAAAGCTAACTGTAGCTGTGAAACTGCATGGTGAAAACTCCTTTAACACATTAAATTAAAAAATGTTATGAAAATGATTCATGAGATAGCCATTCAGCTGACAACTACCTCTCTTAGCTCTCCCATACATCTCACACGTAGAAGAGCCAGGAGTGCTTGGTTATTTCAGTAGGACAAGAGGAACAAGAAGTGTATAATCTCCATGCTATTTGATCCCAATATCTGCTGATGGTGGTGGGAGGGGGGAGGCTTCTGTACAGATCAGACTATTGCTTCAGCAGGATTGGCTCCTTTTTATCTGATGTGCATAGTCCAGCAAATATAAGGATGAATTATATTCCTGGTTGAGGGGTTTAAAAGGCCGCAGGTATCTCACTGACCACGTGACTTTATTTCCAACTGAAAAACCATCATGGATCCATGTTAGAAATTAAGGCGATAACCTTGAACTTCTTCATCAATTTTGACTTCACATCAGGGGCCCTCGCAGGCGTTTTTTTCGGGGCTGGACCCGAATAAAAAACCCCCCCGTGCCCGAACCTCCTGGGCCCAACCGCTGCTTGGTTGGGGCACCGACTGGCCCTTTAGTGCATGTCGGGCTTTTGGGAGAAAGAGGGAGCGCTCCTGCCCCGCAGCTAGTGTTGGACTGGCCCCGGGGCCAACAGCGGGGGCCGCCCGGGGCCTCTTGCGTGAGGTGTTGTCGCTGGGACGGGGCCATGTAATTACCTCTCATGCCGCTTCCTGTCTGGGGGCACAAACCGCATAGGGTGTCCCCCGAGGAGTGCTGGAGGGGCGCAGGCTGAAGAGGCAGAGCGGCTCGCCGGGGGAGTTAAGGTGAGATTAATGTTTTTATTTTAATAGCTTTACCCGTCTCGGCCCCTATATACCTGCCGAGCCCTATATACCTGCCGAGCCCCCATTTCCTTCTGGCCCCTGTTTCCCCGCCCGTCCCCTTATACCCGCTGGCCCCTATAACCCGCCCGAGCCCCTATATACCTGCCCGGCCCAAAAATACCTGCTGTTCCCTTTATACCTGCCTGTCCCCCTAACCTGCCCGGCCCCCTATACCTGCCTGAGCCCCCCATACTGCCTGGCCCTATATACCTCCTGAGCCCCTAAATACCGCCGAGCCCCTTATACTGCCTGAGCCCCTATTTTACTGCCGTGCCCCCTTTACCTGCCGTCCCCTATTCCTGCCTGGCCCCATATTCCTTCTGACCCCTTATACCCGCCTGTGCCCCCCTTTTTAATTTCCCCCTGCCCCCTTTTATACTGCCTGTGCCCATTACCTGCCTTCCCCTATTCCTGCCCAGTGCCCCCATTTACCTGCCTGTGCCTATATACCTGCCCGTGCCCTATATACCCCCTCAGTGCCCCTATATCTATATACACCGAGAGGACCCTATATATATTTATTAATAATTTCCTGCCTGAGTGACCCCATACTATATCCCGCTTTAGAGGGCCCTATATCTATTTTCCTGCCTGAGAGTTCCCATCTAATATACTGCCAGAGGTAACCCTATACTATATAAGTGGAATAACCCTATATCTATACACTGCCTGAAGTGACCCTATAATTATATGCCTGAGTGATCTTTATTCTATATACCTGCTGAGGAGTGACCTTATATCTATATACCTGGCCTGATAATGACTCTATATCTATATACCTGGCCTAGGTGGACCCTATATTTTATATACCTGTCTGGACAGTGTACCCGATTTCTATTATACCTGCATGACATTGAACTATATCTATATTTACTCTGCTAATGTGACACTTATTTTTACTATACTGCCTAATTGAGGGACCTATACACCTACCTTAACTGAGGGACTTTACATACTTAAGTAAAGGACGTTGACTGGAAATGTGCAGGATTCTAAGTTATTTGTGTTACATTTCTAATTTTTTGAAGGGAGAGTATTGCACGGGGAGAACTGAGCATGAAGGTAGTGAATCCGAAGAGATGAAAAGGGAAAGTGAACGACGCTGGATCAGAAAAGACGTTTCTCCTGTGTTGTCACTAAATGAGCTGCCAGTGTAATCACTGATATGTCTGCAGGAGCATCTACATGTACAACTAGTATCTACCCTCTATATGGTCCTGTATGGCAGTAATATATGTCTGTAGAGCCTGTTAAAGCTGATGTAGGGTCGTGTTGGTCAGAGGTCTGGGCAGGATTATTGATCCATTTAAGTGTAGAATAGTTTTGGGTCTTGGTTTTGTAGGGAGTGTTTTTTAGTAACATCAATTGTCTGGTATATTTGTTCCATGTATAGGTGTATGTTTGGTGTCAGTTTAGGAGTATTTGCCACTTGCATATGAGAGGTGAGCGGTTGTTTGATAAAGTAAATTTGTCATTGGTGATTTTCTTTGTGCAGTGACTGTGAGGGGATGTACCGGGATCTATGTGGAATTATGCAGGCAAGGAGAAAATTTGTGAGGATACAGAAGGTTTTTCTCTGTAAAAATCACATCATGCCGCAGTTCACAATGTGGCGTGAAAAATGTCGTGTGAACCCCTCCCTACTGAGCAAAATGTAACACACAGGGCCTGGGCCCTGGATGTTTTAGGACCCTAGCAACGCCCCTGCTTCACATACAGCAGATTTAATTGCAGTTTAGGACACTTAAAGGGGTTCTACCACGATAGACAATTATGGCATACCGCTAGGGTATGCCATCACTGTCTGATAGGTGTGGGTCCCACCTCTGGAGCCTTCACCTATCTTGAGAACAGGACCCCGAAATTCACAGCGCTGAATGGAGAGCCAGTTGCGCTTTGGGAGTTTTTAGCAGAGCCGAACACCACTCGGCTGTACTTGGAACTTCCACAGAGCAGCATAGAGAGCATAAAGAGTGACTGCCAAAGTGCAGCCAGTTCTACAGTCAGCACAGTGAGTTGCGGCCATCTTTTTCACTCATGGCACAACCCCTTTAAATGTATGGGTGTAATCTGCATTTTGTCTCCCTGATCTGGTTTCCTATATGAAATTGACTTCCATAAGTAATGTCACTTATTTTTTCACACTGTAATTCATATGATATTCTATGGCACAGAATCCCATTTATGTACTGTATACTGGGATGTGGATCCTTGGTGGAATGTTTGCTTGTTCAGCGCAGATTGCACACATCCTGCACCGAAATCCATGTTGCATTCCACCACGTGAACATAGCCTTAAGAGTGTTAACATCTCTCTAAGGTTTACTCATTTAACAATCTAGTATCAGGAGAGCATTGTGACCGGATGTAAACAAACAGTCAAATATCCCCAAATAAATTGTACACTGCATTGTGTGTGATAGAGAGTTGCTCTCCATTTCAGACATGGTGCAGTTTGATGCAATACTCGGTGGATTCATGGTAAGTAAGATAACCTTCTCCTGTTTAAAACCGGTCAGATGTATTGACGGCTTCTAAATCTATTGGCTGTGGGAGACTCACTTAACATTTGTGGATATCGAGCAGAGGAGTTTCTGTGTACTTTTCCCACTGAGACGTCTAATGGTTTGTTTGTTAGCACATATGTTGCTGAAGAATAGAGGGGGAGGGAGACGGGACACTACCATTCGATTTTCAGGCAAACAGATCAATGTGCGGTTTTGTGGCCTAATCTGGATTATAAATAAGATGTAAAATCCTTCTTTTCACATTTTATTTACAGGCCGTTAATGTGTTTGCTGTCAGTGTTAAATGCTATGGGAAAGGGAGGCATTTATGTCTCCTGTTTACTCTGAATAACAATGAGGAAGCTGTACCTACGGAGATTTGCGTGGGGTTCTCTGGATTTCCCGGCATTGGTATCATCTTTTTCAGGATACTTTCATTAAATTTTGTTATTTACGTTTGCTTCTTTATCATTTATTTCATTTGGGCTTCTATATATTTTTTATTCTTAGTATTGCATTATATCTATAATACATTATAGTGACAATATCACTTTTTCATATTGTGTCTGCACTATTTGTGCCATTGTAATTTTTCTATTTTTGACACTTTATACAGTGGGTACGGAAAGTATTCAGACCACTTTAAATTTTTCACTCTTTCTTTCATAGCAGCCATTTGGTAAGATCGAAAAAGTTAATTTTTTGCTCAATAATGTACACTCTGCCTCCCCATCTTGAAAGAAAAAAAAACAGAAATGTAGATATTTTTGAAAATTTATTAAACAAGAAAAACTGAAATATCACAAAAGTATTCAGACCCTTTGCTCAGTATTGAGTAGAAGCCCCCTTTTAAGCTAGTAAAGCCATGACTCTTCTAGGGAATAATGCATGGATTTGGGGATCCTCTGCCATTCTTCCTTGCAGATCCTATCCAGTTCCCTCAGGTTAGATGGAAATGCTCAATTGGGTTTAGGTCAGGGTTCTTGCTGGGCCAGTCAAGAATGGGCACAGAGTTGTTCTGAAGCCACTGCTTTGTTATTTTAGCTGTATGTTTAGGGTCATTGTCTTGGTGGAAGAAGAACCTTTGGCCCAGTCTAAGTTTGAAGATTCCTAAGATTGAACATGTTCTAAGTTGTTTTTAGCTTTTAGCTCTTATGTTCACATGGCTTATTTTGGGGTGCATTACGCCACGTATTTCGCGGCGTACTGCGCTCTAATACGAGCGAAATGCGACCCAATCATTACGGTAATCCATAGTTCTCATAGAGAACTATGGATTACGCTTCCTCTCCCCGCTCGTACAATACGATCATATTGTACGCGCGGGGAGATAAATGACATGCTTACGCGCCGCGAGTTGGGCCAGTCTATGGGGCCAGAGGGCTGCCGCCCCCCCCCCCACATCGCGGGAGTACTATACGCCCCGCAATTAAGCAGTGTGAACATACCCGTAGAAACTGACCAAGAAAATACTCACTGGATGGACTACAATGCATTTTTTCTATTGAGGCCAATGAGGATGATTTTACAGTTGGTTTTAGATGAGCATTTCAAGTCGATTCCAATGCTTGCGGTGGTAGCCAAGGGTGAGCGTGGTACAGAATCTTGAGACGTAGGCGTAGTTGAGGACAGGCAGAAGGTCAGGACAGGTGGCAGAGGTTCATGGTCGAGGGACAGAAGCAAGGTGGTATGGTAAACGGAAGAGACAATCACGGCACAAGGAACACTTTCTCGATAGGCTATGAGGTACTAAAGATCCGGCAGGGGACTGCCGGAGGAGGGGCCATTATATAGGGTCCGTGGCAGGCAACCACCAATTACAGGCACGCTGGCCCTTTAAATTTGAGGAAGATCGGCGCGCGTACCCTAGAGAGCGGGGACGTGCGCGCTAGCGGGCACAGGCAAGCAGCGGTCAGGTGAGTACCCGCGCCCCGGGGAGCGAGTGCGCCCACGGCCCGGTGCATGGACCACGGGACCACTCACCCCCGGCACCAGGGAGTCGGCATGGGAACGGACACGCCTGCAGCCTGACCCACGGGCTGCTGCGTGGTCCATGACAGTACCCACCCCCCTTTGGCCTCCCCCTCTTCCCAACCCGGAGGAACCTATGTACAAGCTCCCGGTCCAGAATGTTGTCCTCCGGCTCCCATGACCTTTCCTCGGGCCCGAACCCCTTCCAATCGATGAGAAAATACCATTTTCCTTTGGATATCTTCATATCGAGGATCTCCTTTACCAGAAAAACGGTAGTGGCATCCGCTTCAGGAGAAAAACGGTTCAGGACCAGAGGTTTGGGGAGGGAAACATGAAAGGGGTTCGGGATGCGCATGGAAGGCGGGAGCCGGAGTTTATAGGCCACCGGGTTTATGCGTTTAAGCACTTCGAATGGTCCCACGTAGCGGGGTCCCAATTTATAACTAGAAATCTTAAGGCGGACATACTTGGCTGATAACCACACCTTATCACCTGGGGAAAAAACTGGGGGAGGGCTCCTTCTCTTATCCGCCTGTGCCGAAGCACGAAGCAGCGGCTGGCGGGTAAGAGCCTAGATGGCCTTCATGTCTTGGACCAACGTATCCGCTGCTGGGACCTCAGACTGGGCTGCTAGTGGGAGAGGTGGGCGGGGGTGCAGGCCGTAAACAATGTAGAAAGGAGAGGCACCCGCGGATTCAGAATCTAGGGAATTATAAGAAAATTCCACCCACGGAAGCAAGTTGGACCAGTCATTCTGACGTGCCGAGACAAAATGAAGCAAATAATTCCCCAGGACCTGGTTGACCCTCTCCACCTGGCCTTTCGTCTGGGGGTGGTAAGCCGAGATAAATCGAGCTTCACGCAGTGTGACAAAGGGCCCGCCAGAACTTAGAAACAAACTGGACCCCTCGATCGAGTTGATTTGCAGGGGCAACCCATGCAAACGAAAAATGTGGTGAAAAAACAAGTTGGGCAGGCGTGGAGCAGAAAGTGAACTCGGCAACGGGACAAGATGCGCCATTTTGGAAAACCGATCTGTGACCACCCAGATCACGGTGTTGCCAGAAGAGGATGGAAGATCGGTTATAAAATCCATCGCCACATGCGTCCAGGGACTGGTGGGGATGGGCAGGGGACAAAGGAGCCCAACCGGTTTGTGACGAGGCGTTTTGTTACGCGCACAGGTGACACAAGCCTCAACAAATTCCTTAACATCCTTAGCGAGGTTTACAAACCCCGGGATGTCCGGCCACCAAGCCATGATCCGCAAGCCATGATCAGAGATCATGTAGGAATGGGAGGCTAGTTTGATGGAAGATGCACTTCTCCAGCTTACCGTACAGGCGGCTAGCTCGGAGGCGCCTCAGTACCTGGCGAATGTGGACACGGTGAGTCTCCAGATCAGGTGAGTATACCAAGATGTCGTCCAAGTACACCATGACACAGGAATATAAGAGATCCCTGAAGACATCATTCCCGAACTCCTGGAAGATGGCTGGGGCGTTACACAGGCCGAACGGCATGACCAGGTACTCAAAGTGCCCATCCCTGGTGTTAAAGGCCATCTTCCATTCATCGCCCTTACGGATACGGACCAGATTTTAGGCACCCCTCAAGTCTAGCTTGGTGAAGATCTTTGCACCACGAAGGCGATCAAAAAGCTCCGTGATCAGCGGTAGAGGGTACTGATTCTTCACCGTGATCTTATTTAGTCCCCTGCAATCAATACAGGGCCGTAAGGAACCGTCCTTCTTTGCCACGAAGAAGAATCCTGCTCCTGCAGGAGAGGAGGACTTTCGGATAAACCCCTTCTGTAGATTCTCCCGTATATACTCTGACATGGCTTGAGTTTTGGGTACAGACAAGGGGTAGACCCTACCACGAGGAGGACTGGTACCCGGTAGCAGGTCAATCGGGCAATCATATGGGCGATGAGGAGGGAGGATCTCTGCCTGCTTCTCCGAGAAGACATCAGCAAATTCTTGATATTCAGCAGGTAAACCGGGCAACGAGCAGGGTGGAAGAGCAGGAACACGGGCGAGTGTCACAGACAAGGCTCAAGCGTTGGACGAACAGCGAGTATTCCCGACATCCAGTTAGGAGGAGGTGAGTCGCAGCCATGGGAGCTAGGCGAATCACCGAGTGGGTGTGGCAACCATAAAGTGATTTTCTCCTTATGAGAACCAAAGAAGAGACAACGGCTTGTTGGTATACGTATTACGTCACTTAGAGCTCCGTAACTGGAAAAGTGGGACCGAACGCATCAGTCAGTCTCGATCTGTACCGGCATCATTAGGCGTGGAGAGGAGGAACTTGCACCTATGGACGCCTCTCCCATGAAGCCTAGGTGCGGGAGTTTCCTGGACGCTTGGGACGCTGAGGACAATTCCTCCGAAAATGTTCTGGACTACCACAATATAAACATAAATTCTCCGTCCGACGTCGGGCCAATTCTTGTTCAGAAAGTTGGACCCGGTCAATCTGCATAGGTTCCTCACTGGGAGATGGTGACGGTAGTAGGGATGGCCTCTGGAATACTCCTTTCAGCGAAACGCACGTCTATGCGAGTAGCCAACTGGATTAACTCCCTGAAGAGGAAGGGATATCTCTGGCAGCCAGCACATCCTTAACCCTACTGGAGAGGCCCTTTTTGAAGGTGGCGCACAGGGCAGCCTTGTTCCAGGTTAGCTCTGAGGCTAAGGTGCGGAACTTCACCGCGTAGTCTCCCACAGACGAATCCCCCTGGCTCAGGTTTAGGAGGGCCGTTTCGGCGGAGGAGGCTCGAGCTGGTTCCTCAAATACACCACGGAATTCCTGAAGGAACGACTGTAGATCTGCCGTCACCGGATCTTTCCTATCCCACAGAGGTGTGGCCCATGCCAAGGCCTTCCCGGAAAGCAAACTGACCACGAACGCCACCTTCGAATGCTCCGTGGGGAACTGATCAGCCATCAATTCTATGTGCATGGATGATGAAACCACGGCACTGCTTGGAATCTTCCTCAAACTTTGACAGTAGCGGCAAGCAGACCCATAGTCGCAGGTAGAGCAGCTGGAGACGGTGTAGCCACAGGAGAGGATGGTGGCTGGTGTTGATGCAGCATGGCGGTTAGCTGGTCCAACTGCTGCACTTGTTGTGCAATCTGTCGTGACTGCTGCGAAATGACAACTGCAAGGTCCGCTTTACCAGGCAGAGGCACCTTGCCGGGATCCATGGCCGGATCTTACTGTAACAGTTGGCGGTAGTGGATCCGTTGGGCCACCACAAGCGATGGTGAAAGCCCACGCCAGGGATCGGAGTCTAAGTAGAACTGGTTTTCACCATAGCCCGCCACAAAGCGGGATGGACTTGCTGCGGCGGGAAACTACCAGGTCGCTTCCACTGGCGGGACTTGCTTGCAGTGGTAGCCAAGGGTGAGCGTGGTACAGAATCGTGAGACGTAGGTGTAGTCAAGGACAGGCAGAAGGCCAGGACAGGCGGCAGAGGTTTGTGGTTGAGGGACGGAAGCAAGGCGGTACGGTAAACGGAAGAGACAATCACGGCACAAGGAACACTTTCTCGATAGGCTATGAGGCACTAAAGATCTGGCAGGGGACTGCCGGAGGAGGGGCCATTATATAGGGTTCGTGGCCGGCAACCACCAATTACCGGCGCACTGGCCCTATAAATTTGAGGAAGCCGGCGCGCGTTCCCTAGAGAGCCTCGGGACCACTCGCCCCCAGAAACGGGGAGCCGGCAGGGGAACGGACGCGCCCGCAGCCTGAGCCACAGGCTGCGCCGCGCTCCGTGACATTAAGAGCTTTTGGGGCCCAAAAGGGGTTTCACATTTTTTTGGGGTTTTTTTTTTTTTTTTTTTTTAGTTTTGGGTAACATGATAACTTTACTAGCGGGGGGAAACTTTTAGATATTGATTTTGTAGTTTTTATGTTTTATTACTTTTAAGCAATGAAAAAATTATAAAATTCTTTTTTTATGTTGCAAAGTCTAAACCATAATATTTTATTTTCTGTTTTTGGAGCTGCTTATTTGGGCTGGTATTTTGTGTGAGATTTTGATGTTTTCAGGTACCTTTTGGGGGGTTCATATCACACTTTGATTGCTTTTTTTTAAAATATTGGGGGAAAGCAGGAGAACAAATATAATCCGGGTATGTTATTTATTTTATTTTTTACAATGATCACCGTGCGGCATAACAACATGTTAACTTTACTCATCAAGTTGATACGATTACAGCGATAAAAAATATGTTATTTTAATGTTTTACTGCTTTTACATAATAAAACACTTTTAGCTAAAGGAAAAAACTTTTTGCATCGCCATGGTCTGAGGGCCATACATTTATAAATTTTTAAAAAATGTTTCTGTATTTGGAGCTTTGTGGGGACTTGTTTTTCGTGGGATGAGTTGACAATTTCATCAATACCATTTTAAGGGGGAAATTACTTTTTAATTGTCTTTTTAATGATTTTGCAGTGATGTCATTGCTCCGCTGCCTGTACCGGGCCCTAACCCTTGCACCCGGAGGGGTCACGTTTACGTCCTGCGCCCGTCCTTTCAAAGAGCAGTGTTCAGTGGGCAAAGAGAGGTGAGCTGAGGTATTATTTTTATTTTTTAATAGGGGGAGGAGTGGCGGAATGCCTACCCTAAGGTGGCCCAACAAAAGACATAGCTGGCCCTATCTATCCCCTACCTCCTGGGGGCCCTATCCCCCTCTGGCCTACGAGAATGTGCCCTATCTACCTGCCTGCCAACCAAAAGGGACCATATCTACCTGCCTACCTACCGAAAGGGGCCCTATGTTCCTACCTGCTTACCTACCTATCTTCCTGCTATAAAGGGTCCTATCTACCTGCCTACCTACCAGAAGGGGGCCCCTATTCATTCCCCACTAAAAAAAAAGGGGCCAATCAACTTACTAAAAGGGGGGCTCTAACACCTCCCTACCTACCAAAAGGGGGCCTTTTCACCTGCCTCCTACCAAAAGGGACCATATCTACCTGCCTACCTACTAAAGGAAAACCTCCCTACTTACCTATATACTAGAGGGGGCTCTATCTACTTACCTGCCTGGGGCCCTATAACGAAAGGAGACTTTACCTACTTAATAGAAAAGTCTGCCACTTTATCTGACTCATTTTAAGATCTGACCTACAGAAAAGGAGCATCTTCCTATCTATCTGTCTAATCTGGGGGTGCTGTCTATTATATGTAGTGTGTTCCTACCCAACTGGGGACAAATAAGGGGCCTTGTTGGTTGGGGGCCTTTCACTGTTTTGGATTTAAAAATGTTTGTGTTGTAGATTTTGCAGTAATGAGTTGTGGGCCCAGAGAAGACGATATGGTTGGGCAGAATAAGAAAAAAAAGGGGGAAAAAAGATTCCATAATAACACTCATCTGTAGTCCCTAAATTAACGCCCTTTAAACCCTTTTGTGGCTGCAGAACCTTTTACACTGGTATACCCCTATTGGTCACTTAGGTTTTAAAAGTGGCTTAGTGAAAAGTTTTTATTAAAATGTTTAGGGTTTTAAAAAAGTGTCATGATTGGTGGATTATCTGGGCCTTATTATTTCTTTTATTGGCATTATTTGGGCTTTTATATTATTTTTTCAGAACAGTATTTTGGGTTTAGTCCTATATGGGTTTTTAGTGGGGGATACTTTTTCCTTGATATTGTTGTTATGGGATTTTTGGCTTGGGATACTGGGGTTGGTCTTTATATTATGGGTTTATTTTCACTATTGGTAAGTTATGGGTATTCTTTTTCCTTTTAATTTTGTTTATTGATAAATTGGTCTGGGGATACTGGGTTTGGTATAACTGATGGTTAGCACAATAGTATGATATGTGGCCTTTGTACTTACAAATGTGAAAAAATATAAATAAAATTTAAAAATGATTACAAAAAAATAAACCCCTAAAAAAAAAGGGACATTGCTTTTTTTCACCAACTTTTTTTATTTATTTTTTTAGGGGGGGAAGCATATGGGGGGCAGGAGGGACAGACACTTTGGCTGTATAATTTGTTTTTCTTTGGCCCTATTTAAAATGAATTTTCTTCTATTGGACAATTCCTTTTAATAGAAATAATTTTCTGCAGCGCGCTACACCACAGACATCCGTCACATCAAGTAGGGAACCTGTTGTTGAAAAGTATTGGTCCACAGACAGTGTCTGGGAGTAGGGGGGGTGCCAAGCGTAAGTTTTGCACCCAGGCTATGCTACGGCTGTCACCGTGCAGTATATATGACATGCTGCTTTTACTTTTGTGGGTCGATATGATTACAGCGATACCCAATTTATTTATTTTTATGTTGTAGCACTTTAAAAAACAAGTTATTGTGTGTGTTAAGGAAGCTCTTTTTTTCTCTAAGGGTATGTTCACACGAGATATCAAATGACATGTCATTTCTTGGAACGGATCCGAAAGACAGATCCGACAGATGCTATACAAACTTGAGTGATCGTCGATGCGTGTTTCCCATTGCCGGCAGTGTTAAACACACTGCTAATTGTTAGGTGCGTGTCTGGCTCCGTTCAAACGGACCCAGACACACATCACAAAAGCGTATGTTCACGCGGACACAAGACGCTGTGTGAACATACCCTAACTTTTCAGCCTCCCAAGACCGATAGATGAAAACACAGTGGACCACGAGCTCTGCATCAAACCAGATCAGAACGAACTTTATTACAGAAATAAAGAGGTTTTATAGTCCAATGTATAGAAGGGTGTAGCCTGTTTACAAAACCAATCACAGAATAAGTAACAAACCAATAAGAAATCAGGTATAAGTGACATCATTAATACTTTGAATATGCTGACAGGTACTTTAAAATTGGCATTAAACAGATCAACTTAATTATTAATATTTTGTCCTCCAAAACCAGTACACAGTATTTGCTTTACTTTGGTTTTGGGGCACAACAACATGACTTTTGTTAGTCAGGCATTATTTCTTTCATCGATTTGTTAGCAACATCAGCAAAAAACTGAATCTCAGACAGAATTTAGAAGAGAAGCTTTTCATGAAGTCTGTAATACAATAATTATCAATGTTATTTTATATCAATTTTATATTATTTTATATCAGTGTGAAACAATATTTTTGCATCGCTTTTTTCTAATAGTCATAACAATTAGGGTAAGGGATTTTTTTCAGGACAAACTGACCTTTTCATTGGTACTACTTTGGGGTTTATATAACTTTTTGATCACTTTTTATTACATTTTATGTGCAGCAGGATGAACAAAAATCTCAATTCTGTAATTTTGTATTTTTTTTTACAGTACTCATCGTGTGGGCTAATTTTTTATCTTTTGGGGGGGTGAGACTGGTGTACGTGTTTTATTTATTTGTATTTTTTCACCTTTTTCTTTCACTTTATTTTTTAAGTTTACTTGTCCTCATAGAAGACTTGACTCAGCATTCCATTAGATCGCTGCTAGAATACATAGCAAAAAACACAAAAAAGATAGAACCATACTCACAGCTGAATGTTAGTACACTGAACCATTCCCAGTAAGAGGCAGCAAACCCCAGTGCTGCGTGGGATATACTTATGTAGGTGCAGCTGGATAATGAACAATTGCTGACATACCCCCATCCACTAGGGAGGCAGTGCCCAGCAAAAAAACTACACTAAATTAAATACCAGTTCACAGCAGTATGCATGAAAGCCACAGCAGAAAACTATTCTACTGCTATATATCCTAGCTGTCAATCAACATGTCTGGCCGGATGGGGTGACGCCACAGGCAACCCAGAAGCCATTGTCAGGCTTCCGAGTTTCCATAGAAGTTATAGGCACCCCGCGATCGTCTTGCAGGGGGTGGGGAAGTCTTTCCCTTAACTGCGACGGTCACAATTGACTGCGGCAACTGCTGCATCTAAGCAAGCTCCGGTTGTGGTTGACAAGGCATGGAGCCAACTGTAATATACAGATGGTTCCATGCTCCAATCATGCAGGCTCCACTTGTGACGTATGGGTACAACATATGTCAGTAAAGAGTTAAGGAGGTTATCACATCTTGTATGTTTAGGTCTAAGGCAGCTTGTAGCTTGCTATTGAATGGCTTCAGAGAAAGTGGAGAAGGCTACCTTGCGCAGTTCTTCCCATTCATGTCTATGGGAATTCAGAACATACCTAAGCACACTCATTCGGCTTCATTTGGAACCCCCATAGAAATAGAGAGAACTGAGCAGGCACGGCCATCTCCCCGTTCTCTAAGGTCATTCCATAGCAAGCTACAAGCTGGAATCAGATCCTACCTTGTCAATTTATTTAATGAAACAAACAGGAAGATGCAGTGACTTAGACAACTACTTCCCCTACAAGGATAGAGCCCCCGCAGGAAGTGAGGACAGTCATTAGCACTAGAGATCTGAAAATGGTGGCTATGTTTTACTGAGGCTGCCAGCAAGTGCAGCCATTCAAAATTTTGCTGCTGGAGTGATTATCTAAACTATGCTTGCTTGAGAAATGTTTGATTTGTGTTTATTTTTTCATTGTTGTTTTATATTCATTTCTATTGTGCCAACATATTTCCCAGAACTGTACAAAGTTTGCCACCACTCACCGGAATCTCTATACCTATTTAGGGTGCTTTCACACAGCGCAGTTTTGGTGCAGTTTTAACTGCGTTCCAATTAAACTGCCTTTATTACAACAAGCTTTTTGCACTTATCTAAACTGTTTGGAAAGTGAGTAATCAAGTAGTGTGTTTGTAATCCACAGACTATGCTGCGCCGATCCGACGACCGGGCATGGTGGTGGGGAGCCCTGTGAAGGCTCCTGTCACTTACATTTGCCGGTTTGCCCCACTTCCGTCCGTAGACAGGAAGTGGGGAAACCGCCATCTTTGTACACCCTAATGCATTGCCTATGCAATGCATTAGGTTTGTTTGACAATCGCGCCCCCTAGTGGTCAAGCACCATAGGGGGACTAAATGTTACAGTAAAAAAATAAATAAATAAAGTTTTAAAGTACAAAAAAAAAAGTATTAAAAGTTCAAATCACCCCCCTTTTCCCCCCTTTTTTAACAAATAAAATCATTAAAAAAATTTAAAAAATTTACACATTTTTTGGTATCGCCGCCCCAAAAAGTCCTTCAAATAAAAATAAAAAACACATTTTTTCCAAAAACGCTAAACACCGTAAAAAAAAAAAATTTTCCCAAAAGGACCAAAATTGCTTTTTTTGGGTCTTTTTTAGTCCCAAAAAATGGAATAAAAATGATAAAAAAAAGGTCCAAGCATTTCCAAACGGGCAGCGATAAAAAAAAACATTTCACCCGCAAAAAATGCCCCCTAAACGGACGCCCCGTAGGGTTAGTAAAAAAAAATTTTATTGGCCCGAAAAAAGGGCGCCGGGCGAAAAATTTTAAAAAATAAAAAAATTTTGGGAAATTTTTTTTTTTTTTTTTTTTTCCGGAAACCCAAAACATAAGGGGAAACCCAACATGTTTTTTTTTTGGGGGTTTGGAAAAACCAACCTGTAGAATACGGGTAAACTTTGGAAAAAATTTTAAAAAATTAAAACGCCGTAAAAGAAAAACCCCGCAAAAAATGGCGAAAAAAATTTTTTTTTTCACAATTTGTGGGCATTTGGAATTTTTTTTGGGGGGTTTTCCCCATATTTTTTCTATAAAATAAAAAATTTAAAAACCTTTAAAAATTTACATCTTGCCCCAAAAATAAAAGCCCTCATGTGCCCTATGTAGGGGGAAAAAAATAAAAAAGTTATGGCCCTAAAAAGGCAAGGGGGAAAAAGAACGGTCCCCCCAAAAAAAACCCCCGGTCCTTAAAGGGGTTTTTTAAAAAATTGGGTTTCTTTAGGAATTTTTTTTGGGGAACTCCCGGGCTCCCCAAACTAAATTCCAAATTAGGCATTCGGCAATCGGTATGTTTTTGCAGTGTGAGAGGAAACTACCTGGAGAAAAGTCATACAAACACATGGGGAGTATGCAAACTTGTGTTGCGCTTTGACGATCTGACACCAGAACCCCCGTGCTAACCACTGAGCTGCCTGCCTGTAATGGAATGGTATTAGGCTACGGTCACACGGCAGTGACAAAATACCTGATTCTGATTGAGAATCTGGCTGATATTTTATTGTCTTTTCATTGGATTTGGAAGACGGTTTTGTCCACGGTTTGTGGATTCCCTGTCCCTCTTAACCATTGAATAGCACAGCTTGTGCCCGAAAACAGTGCAGAAGATTGTGAATGTTCCCAGTTGTTTGCCGCGCCGGCAGTTTAGAAATCCGTCAAGCTGAAAATCCGTTCAGTGTGGACTGCTGGGCAGATTTTCTATTAAAGTCTATAGGGATGGTTTCTTGTCGGTTTTCAGATGGTTTCCAAATCCGCAAACCCTCTGAAAATTCAAACCATGAACGTAGCCTTATGGAGCTGCTGTATATTCTGTTTGTGATTCTGATTGTGAAGATGTATGCCCCTGTTGACTCTTGTATGATATTTTAAATATGCTCCTTTACACCCAGTTGATTAGAAAGTAGCTGAATTAGAGTTTTGATACTGTCACCATAATGTATAAACCTGAGTGTTTACACAACATATACAGATACATAGACTGTATCTGCCAAAAGTTGGATTGAATCACAAGAAAAACAAGAACATTTGTTTTGTAAATAAATTTTATTGGGTTTTTAAACAATCAAAAAGAGAAAATAACACCACTCGTATGATTGCAAGACAGCATACAACAATCTTATACAACATTAGTGTCCAAAGACAATGACTCCTTTAGTCACAATTAGTATTCCTTGGTCTACTTATAGAGGATAAAATCAGAGGGACAAAACTAGAGACCATTTGGATCCTGTTTTGTAGTTAGCAACAATTATGAGAATCCATGTGCCTGATGTAAAGGAATCAAAGTCTCATAGGGATGAATCACTTGTGCAAACCTACTCAAACGACCTCTCCCAAATGGGTCCTTAATGATCAGGATCTTAAAAGAATCATATACTAATATTACGCTGGATGGACAAGCTACGAATAGCAGAAAACCATGTGTCAATTTACCCCAAAATTTCTTTAGACGAAAAAAAAACATAGACATAAACCTAAATAACAAAAATAATAACAGGCAGTCAAACAATAGTGCCCAAACTATTGTCGAGGGTCTCAATAAGGACTGTCTTATTCATTGGGCACACTAGGTGGGACCCAGGAGCAAAGGGGTTCAGGTGGTCAGAGGTATGTGCCAGGAATCTTCAGGATGCCACTGACTCTGTACCTTGCCAATTAGTCTTGTAGGCTGCTTAAGGCTATTTTTATTTTTTTTTTTAATTTCCAATTCAAAGAGCCTGGGGGGATTTCATTTGTTTGGGCAGTGCCCATTTAGAAAAAGTCTTCATTTAACTGTCCCTTTATGTTTAAAGCTAATCTTTGTAGTGAGAAAACCCATTTAATGGTGCCAATGAAATCATAGCTTAGGTTTTTCTATGGAAAATATTCAGAATATGTAAGGTTCACACTTGCGTCAGAGGTTGTGTTCGGAACATCTGTTACAGAGGTGAAATAGGACCCATTTTATCATGACGTGCGAATGACCCTATTGACTTCAATGGGGATTGTTCGGTTTCCACCGTGGTGCTTATAAAAAAAGCCGCCTTATGCTGCTTTATTTTTCCGTCATTCCCAACAGAACTTGAGATGAAGGTTTAACCTCTTACCGACATTTGCCGTACTCATACGGGAATGTCGGGTAGGGGTTCCCGCAAATGCTTGAGACGCATGGCATCTTGCGCGTCACAAGTGAGGCCAAGATCGCGGCATGGAAGCATCATGCCGCATCCCCCACGGCCGAAAATGAGCTCCGGCGCGGGGGATTTACCACTCAATGTCGCGACATCGTGTTCGCGACATCGAGCTGCGGGAGGCAGGAGTGAGCTCCTGCTGCCCGCTCCCCCGCCGTAC
>JAODAL010017079.1:0-78819 GCA_025379985.1 Phyllomedusa bahiana
CCGGGTGAATATTTCTAAAAATTTTAAAGTTTTTTTTGTTTACCTAAAAACACCCCCTTTAAAAACATACAAATTATTTTTTTTGGGGCTAAATTCTTTGTCTCAATTTACATCCAGGTGTTAATTAAGCGTTGTTCTGCTGTTGTGGTGACTAAAAAAAAACCGTCTTTTTTCACCACCAAAAAAGACATTTTTCTTTTGCATAGTTCATAACCGAAGGTTAATTACAAGTTTTTTTGTTGTTGTGTAACCGTAAAATACACGCCATTGTAACACGCTACAAAGCTGGTAGTTTTTGGTTGCTCAATTCTTTTGCGCAATTTACATCCAAGAGTTAACTAAGTATTTTTCTAAAGACAAGAAGTCCGCATGGATGGCGGAAAAGATCCAGCACCGTTGGATAAATAAAATAATCTTCTTATTGTATCAAATCATTAAAATCCAGAAAAGACAGAAGGTGTCAACGTGTTTCGGGTAAACACCCTCATTAAGGGTGTTTACCCGAAACGCGTTGACTCTGTCTGTCTTTTCTGGATTTTAATGATTTGATACAATAAAGAAGATTATTTTATTTATCCAACGGTGCTGGATCTTTTCCGCCATCCATGCGGACTTCTTGTCTTTAGTTCACAGGCTGGTGCCTCCCCAGCCGATCCTGCACCTTCCGGCTGTCCACAATCAATCATTCATTCAGGTGAGCTGGACTTTGTGTGTCTTGGACTGTTAAGTATTTTTCTGCAGTTGTACTTAGTAAAAGAAACGTTCTTTTTCACCGCCAAAGAGGAAATTTTGCCAGTAGCACAATTCATATCCAAAGGTTAATTAAGCCTGTTTGTGCTTTTATATTCAGTAAAATTACAAAGTGTTTTTAAACGGCACATAAAGTCAATTTTTCCTGCCCATTTGTGGAGCGCAATTTATATCCAAGGGTTACCCAAGCTTGTTACTGGGTTCATTTGGAGTCAAATACAGGGTGTGAATTTATCATATGCAGATATCTTCATCAAACAGTGTCTGTACATTTTAGAACAAGCAGTATGTCAGACAGAGAGGTGGCAGGCTCTTCACCTGCGAGTGGCAGAGGCACAAACATTCCTGGAAGCAGGGCCCAGGTCGCAGCACAGCAAGGGGACGTCGCAGCAGGGGTCACTCGGTGACGCCACAACTGCCGCTGTCGTCTAGCGGCCGTGTGCTGACCAGCAACCCAAGGGTTCTTGATTGGTTGACTAGGTCATCCACTTTCTCCCAGATGACATCTGACCACCCGAGCCCAAAGTCGGGGGGAGCGTCAGACACAACCCTTAGTTGGCATAGCCTGGGATCGGGTCAGCGGCCCTCACCTGACCTCAACCCGCCTCTGTCCCATCCGGTTCCCTCAGCCAGAGATCTACTATGTGGTCTAGGCTCAGTTTCCACTTATAGCGAGGATAAAAATTTGAGGAGGGAAAGTCAGCAGCTACTTGGCAGCAAAGAAAGGGGGCCAATATCCCCTGCTTCTTCCCAGTAGGCGGAAAAGTATAGATGTGGAGAGTGGCATGGGAGGTCATGTTGTGAGGGTCAGCCTCTGCATACCAAGACCAGTGATGAGGAAAGCAGTGACGATGAAACAGAAATAGAGGATGATGTAGCCGACCGCACTTGGGAGCCGGGTGAGGAAAAGGGCTTCATCTTTGTCAGGAGAAGAGGGCGTCAGCTGCGCGTCAGGCAGCGGCGCACCCAGAAAGTGGGTTGTGCGGCCTTTGAGTCGCGGATAGCAGCAGTGTGAGGTCGAGAGCCAAGCGGCCACGGGGTAAAAACCCGCTTCGCAGGTCCAAGAAAGTAGCGGCCCAAAAGGGCTCAGCGAAAGGCAGTAGGGCACTCAGTGCGGAGCTTTTGGGGGTAAAATCAGATAATCGGCGGTGTGGCAGGTCTTTGCTTTAAAACACCAGAGGAGCCCAATAAGGGTATATGTAGAATCTGTAGGCAGAAAGGAAGCGTGGCCAGGGAGCTAACGTTGGCACCACGGCCCTGCGTCCCTCACATGCAGCGTCACCATCGGTTGCCTGGGAGACACGTGGCTCAGATGTCGTGGTCCCTCCTGCCGCCGCAGCAACATCAGCAGCATCAGCAGCGCCCAGCGGCACATAGGCCAGGGCAGCCAGTCAAGGCTCCACCACCTCTGCAGAAGGGAGCTGTTTCTCTTTGACATCATCTCCCGGTCCCGATGCTCCTGCTCCTCGCTACTCATGGCGCCAGCAGTCATTCAGTGAGGGGATTGCAAAGAGACAACAGTATGCGCCAACCCCTAAGGTGCAGAAGCTGACCGTGCTCCTGTCCAAGTTGTTGGTGCTGCAGTTCCTTCCCTTTCCAAATGGTGGACTCTGCACCGTTCAGAGAACTTATTGCTTGTGCCGAGCCGAGATGGAGAGTTCCAAGCCGTAATTTCTTTTCCAAAAAGGCAGTACCAGCACTCCATAAATATGTAGAACAGAAGGTGGGCCAGTCCTTGAGCTTATCAGTTTGTTCCAAGGTGCACCGCAGCGCGGACGTCTGGAGCTGTAACTACGGTCAGGGCCAGTACATGTCCTTTATGGCCCACTGGGTGAATGTGCTTCCGGCCCAGGCACACCAACAACTTGGACAGGAGACGGCGCTTTCTCCTCCATGTGGTCAAACTGCGGCTCCTGCGCCAATGTCCGCCTCCTTCTCCTCCACCACCACCTCAGCCTTCACAAGTACTGCTCCATCATACCACATGTGTAGGGCACAGCGGTGTCACGCAGTTCTACACCTGGCTTGCCTCGGCGAACGAAGTCACACAGGGTAGGAACTGCTCCGCGTCATGCAGCAAGAAATCAATGTGTGGCTTTCTCCGCGCCAACTGCAAATCGGAACCATGGTGACGGACAATGGGAGGAACATGGTGTCCGCGCTGCACCGAGGAGGGATGGTCCATGCGCCCTGCATGGCGCACGTGTTCAATTTGGTTGTGAAAAGGTTCCTGAAGTCTTCCACCGATCTTCAGAAGATTCTGAAAATGGCCAGGAAACTGTGCATGCACGTCATCCATTCCTACAAAGCCAGGAACACCCTCCTCGAATTGCAGCGGCAGAACGGCCTCCCCCAACACACTCTGATATGCGATGTTTCCACCCGTTGGAATTCCAGCCTGCACATGTTGGACCGACTGTATGAACAGAGAAAGGCCATTAACGATTTTTTGATGATCCAGGCAGACAGGAGTACTCCCCTGTGTAACTTTGAGGTCAGCCAGTGGCAGCTCATGCGTGACACCTGCCGTTTGTTGAGGCCATTCGAGGAGGCCACGTTATTTGTCAGTCGCCAGGACTATGGGATGAATAACGTCATTCCACTGCTTCATGTCCTGGAACAGATGCTGAAAAATCTGTCTGGGCAGGGGACTGGAGACGTGGCGACTACATCTTGTGGTCACATGAGTCTGGTGGGGACTGAAATGGAGGATGAGGAGAAGGAGGACATTGGAGCAGAAGCATTGTCTGGTGAAATTAGTGGATTTTCTACCCAGGTGACAAGAGAGGAGGAGCAGGAGCAGCTGGAGGAGCTAGATGGAGATGAGGAATCGAGGCAGATGACCGCAAGCACCGTGGCAGTTATACAGTGGGATGGAGGTAGGAAGCCCTCGGAGTCACTTGTGCAGATGGCCCGCAGCATGCTGATTTGCCTGGCTAGTGACAGCCGAATAGTCACCATCTGGCAGACCATCTGGATGACTTCTGGCTCTCCACCCTCTTGGACCCTCGCTACCGGTCCAAAATGGGAGCCTTTTTCCCAGCTGCTGAGAGGGAGGACAAACTCAAATACTATAGGGAAATCTTCCGTAGTCAGTTGGTCACTGCCTATGTGCGGCATCGTCCCTACTATGACAGGTCTGACCAGGGGGTTCTTCAGCGCTCACGTACTACTGCCGTGGCTGCTGGAGGAACGTGGGGGGGTAGGAGCAGTAAAAAGCTCCATCAGCAGCAACCTAAGTCTGGAGTCACTGATGAGCAGCTTCCTTCACCCGCCTAGTGAGGAGGGCAGTCGCCAGCAGCAGCAGCAGCAGGACCTGGAGCAGTCCCTGAACAAACAGGTTGTGGCCTACTTGGACAGCACTCTGCCACCCCAGTTAGAAGATCCGCTGGACTACTGGGCAGCCAAACTGGATGTGTGGCCGCAACTTGCCGAGTTTGCAGTGGAGAAGCTGTCCTGCCCGGCCAGTAGTGTGGCATCAGAGCGGGTGTTCAGTGCGACTGGGGCCATCGTTACCCCAAGGAGAACCCGCTTGTCCACGGGAAATGTGGAACGACTGACCTTTGTCAAGATGAATCAGGCGCGGATCGGCCAGGATTCCACACACCAATGCCTTAGGCGTCAGACTACATCAGCCATGACGCCTCACCCAAACTGTGAGAAATGAGTCTGTGTTCAAACTACCTGCCTCAGCCACTATTCTGATGCCGTCACCCGCCTGATGCCACACATCTGCTGACAGTTTCTTCATCTGCCACCAACCATCTTTACCAGGGACAGGTATTGCCACCCACCTCCACACTCTGTCATTGTGCCACTTTTGACCTCATGCTGCTGCTGCTGTTGCTGGTGCCGTGACATCCACACTGTGTCATTGTGCCACTCTCTGACCTCATGCTTCTGCTGCTGTTGTTGCTGCTGCGGTCACCTCCACATCCTGTCATTGTGCCACTCTCTGACCTCATGCTGTTGCTCCTGCCGGCACCTCCACTCTCGGTCATTGTCCCCCTCTGTGGCCTACTACTGTTTTGCCACCTCCAGAATGTCATTGTGCCACTGTCTGACCTCATGCTGCTGCTGCCGTGACCTACACACTGTGTCATTGTGCCACTCTGTGGCCTACTCCTGTTTTTGCCACCTCCAGATTGTCTTTGTGCCACTGTCTGACCTCATGCTGCTGCCGTAACCTACACACTGTGTCATTGTGCCACTCTGTGGCCTACTCCTGTTTTTGCCACCTCCAGAATGACATTGTGCCACTGTCTGACCTCATGCTGCTGTGGCTGCTGCCGTAACCTCCACACTGTGTCTTTGTGCCACTCTGTGGCCTACTTCTGTTTTTGCCACTTCCAGAATGTCATTGGGCCACTCTCTGACCTCATGCTGCCGTGGCTAGCGCCATCACCTCCACACTCTGTCACTAATGTTGCCACCTGAGCCCTCAGCTTGTTTTTTTCCAGCTGTCGCTGCCATGACTTTATCAGGCTACATTCCCCCTTCAGTTTTTTGGTCAGTTTTGCCCTTTTAAGTGCCCAGGGAATTTTATAGTGAAGCGATTCTAAGAGCGGCGGCAGTCATGTGCGTGTCATACTAAAACACAACATTATATGGAGACCAAACCAAGCTCCCTCTGCATATTTAAGCATGGCACAACGTTCTACAGCACCCTGCAGGCTCTGTGCAGCCTGGAAATAGCTGTTTTTTAACGTGATTCGTCCCGAAGTAATTCGGACCGAAATGAATTTTGTCGGGAAATTCGTCGAAGTGACCGAAACGAATTTTTGAGAAATTCGTCCATCTCTAAAAATAATAAAAAAGTTACACATATTTGGTATCGCCGCGTCCAAAAAAGTCCGATCTATAAAAACATAACATCATTTATCCCGTACACTGAACACCGGAGAAGAAAAAAAAAAATCTTTTATAGGGCTTTTCACGTCCCCTAAAAATTGGAATACATTTAATCAAAAAAAGTCGCTTGTATTCCAAACTGGTAGCAATAAAAAATGCACTTCAGCCCAAAAAACCCTCTCACTCAAGTAAGTGGGTGCTAGTACAAAGAAGTTATTGGTCGCAGAAAATGGCGCCGCCACGCAAATTTCAAAAATAGAAAATGTTTGGAATTTTTTTTACTGTACCAAAACATAACAGAAACTGTATATGTTTGGTATTGACAGATTTGTATCAAACTGTAGAATATGGCTAATACATCAATTTTACCAAAGAATGAACGCCGTAAAAGCAAAACACCCGCAAACGTGGCACAAGTACGTTTTTTTCACAATTTGCTTCACTTAGAATTTTTCCAGTATATTCTATAGTAATATGAGTAACACCATTAGAAAGTACATCTTGCCCCGCAAAATAGGAGCCCTCATATGTCTTTGTAGGTGGAAAAATAAAAAGTTATGTCTTTTGGAATGCGGGGAGGAGAAAAACGAAGAGTCCTATTTTTTACTTTGGAGGGGTTAAAATATAAGGGCTACCCCAAAAATAAGCTCTAGTTACAGTTTACTGAAAAAAAAAGTATTCAGGCAGCTAATATGTGTAAAAGGTAAATAGAATACAGCTGGACAGATACAGCAGACCCTTCACCAAGGAGAGCAGGCAGCCCCAAAAGAAGCGCACTCAAAAGACCCCACAACATTAAAGGGCTGTTCCGGGATCTATCAATGCTCGTTTGTCTGTCGGGGCATGATTAAGAATATAACATAAGACTCATACTTCCCTCCTGGACGCTCCCGTCCACTCCCGGCTGCCGGTGTGTACATCCCGGAATGAACAGTAAGGGTATGTTCACATGGCGTAATTTCAGCAAATTGCCGCGTATTTGCTCTCTAGTACGGGCGAGATGCGCACCAAACTATGGATTACGCCTCCTCTCCCCGTTCGTACAATACAATCGTAATGTACGTGCGGGGAGATGAGTGACATGTCAATTACTTGCAGCGAGTACGCGCCGCGAGTAATGCATGTCTATGGGGCTGACGGGCTGACGCCCCCCCGCGCCACGGGAGTACGTGCTCTACGCGCCGCAGTACATCGTGTGAACATAACCTAAAACGTTCATCGTTCACATGAAAGATGTAACCAATCACAGGCTACAATGTCACCTGCACGTGACCACTCTGGCCTGTAATTGGCTGCGGCTGTCACGTGAATGAAGTTTGTTACAACGGGATGAACGGCAGCCGGGAGTGGACGGGAGTGTCCAGAAGGTACGTATGAGACTTGCCTTCTATTTTTAATCATGCCCCGATAGACCAACGAGCATTGCTAGATCTCGGGACAGCCCTTTAAGGGTTGGGTAGTGCCGGGCACTCAGTGGAACGCAGCTGGAACAGCAAAGAACCTGACAGTGATGTAGATCTGTGTGCGAGAGCTCATCCACCATCAGCACCTACCAACTGTAATCGTTTAGGGTTTAAAGGGGTTTTGCCATGATCTCATTTCATACCTCTTGTATCCAGCTCTTCAGCTCTGTGTGTTCAGAAGGGGGCGTGTGTGATTTGTTTGAATTGTCTATCATGTGATCCAGCAGGATGACATCACCAGGCCTTTCCTCTCTTTAGTCAAAGAAAGGTCTGTTTATGTGAAGCATTGTGAGTAGCTGAGGGGTAAAGTTTTTGCCTCCAGGCACAAGGGTCCTCGGTTCAAATCCATGCAGGAACCAAACCTGTGTTTTTTTTCTCTTTCTCAATACACAGACCTCATTGAGGTTTCTTTTTTATTTATTTGCACTGTTTGACTTATTGCTAAGGAGTACAGAGGACAGGAGTAGAATGACAGCACCTGGGGTTTGAACACTAAGGGCGACATGTATGAACGGGCTTTACGCCTGTTTTCTGGCGTACACTGCGCCTCCCAGCCCGAATCCCGCTGTCGGACGCGGGGATTCAGTGTTAGGCGCAGTGTTCGCCACTTTCAGCTGCGCCCCGCATGAAGGGGCGGGCAGTGGGCGCGGTGTGGGCGCGGGGTAAAATCATGTCTATTTCTCTATTTTCGTTGCACCCATACTATTTATCCTTGGCTAACGAAAATAAAGAAATAAACATGATTTTATTGATTTAATATTTTTTTTTCATTACCCCCATATTATCATTCGTTTTATATACACATCGGGACCACTTCTGTAGTGTTATAATTTGATTTCGGCCATGTACAGTTTTATTTCAGATTGCATTAGAAAACCCATTGGAGCGTCGCTCGCTCTCCCATTGGTCCAAATAACGGCGCCTCTTTTAACTTAGCCAATCAAAGAGCGGGCTCAGAATTTCTATTCCCCATAGAACTCTATGAGAAAGTAGCTCGCGCTCTGATTGGCTAAGCTGGACGAGCCCCCGCCGCTTCAACCAATAAGCTCGTTTCTGCATTTTTACTGTATTTTGAACTGTCCCGCCCTTTGAATATGATTGGTCATTTTTTCTCCATAGGATATAATGGGACACTGTCGCTCCTATTCTGATTGGTCAATTCTCCTCCATAGGTTATAATTGGACATTGTCGCTCCTATTCTGATTGGCTGGTTTATGCCGACCAATGAGAATAGCTTAAACAATTTGAATTACTGTATTTTGCGGCAATTCTCTCTATTGCAATTCCCTATGTAGCGCCGGTCTCGGCGACAAACGCGTTGTTGGGTTTTTAACTGCTTTATTGTAAGAAGGGTTCGGCTCTTTATCTGATAATGTTTTACACTTAATAAAAATGATTTTTTTATTAATATTTCATGCCGCACGGCGCTGAGTGCCGAGATTTCAGTGCGCCCATCTCTCCATAGACTATAATGGGAGAAGTAGCTCGCGCTCTGATTGGCTGGGATAGACAAGCACCGCTAGCTCAGCCAATCAGCTCTTTTCTGTCTTTTTACTGTATTTTGAATTATCCCGCCGTGGATTCTGATTGGTCTAAACTTCTCCATAGACTAGAATGGGTCTTTGTCGCTCCTATTCTGATTGATCAATAATTCTCCATAGGCTAGAATGGGTCTCTGTCGCTCCTATTCTGATTGGCTGAGCTTGCCAAGTCCCGGTAGCTTAACCAATCAGCTCTTTTCAGCATTTTTACTGTATTTTGAACTGTCCCGCCGTGGATTCTGATTGGTCTAAACTTCCCCATAGGTTTCAATGGTTCACGGTCGCTCCTATTCTGATTGGCCGGTTGATGCCGACCAATCAGAATAGCTTTCTGATTTGGAATTACTGTATTTCCCGGCAATTTCCAATATCCTAATTCTTGAATTAGGATATTGGACAGTGATTTTGTTTTATGTATTTTTTATTTTTTAGGTTTCAGCTCTTTTCCTGAGAATGTTTTCCGCCTTTATAAAGGCGATTTTTGATTCATACTCCGCACCGACATGTGGAATGATTTCTCGCTGTTCCAGCCTGTCTCGCATCGGAACTGTTTTTCGGCGCAGCCCCGCGCGGCGCCTAAGTCCCGCACTGCGCCCATGTCCCCGCACTGTGCCCCACACACACTGGTGAGGCGCAGGGAACTTTTCCCCACATGTATGAGTGCGCTACCTCCGGCGGCGAATCATAAGGCGCAGCGCCGCACTGTGCCTCGGTCCCGCACTGCGCCTAACACACTGGCCAGGCGCGGCGGACTTTTCCCGCATGTATGACCGCACTACCTCCGGCGCCGAATCCTAGGCGCAGCCCCACACTGCGCCTCGGACCCGCACTGCGCCTAACACACTGGCGAGGCGCGGCGGACTTTACATTGTATGTATGAGCGCGCCCCGGCCCCGACATAAATCAGGCGCAGATTCCGCTGGAAAACTGACGGAAAGGTGCGCCCCGACCCGGCGGGATTCATACATGTGGCCCTAAGTAGCTGCCTGAGGGGAGAAGTGATGTATGAGCATGTGCGACCAGGACTGAGAAGCTCTCGTCACTGGTCGTATCCCCTGGAGATGAGCTGTAAACAAGGGATCACTAAAGGAGCAGCAAAAACAAAAACGGTGCAGAATTTTTAATAATGGTGAAAATGTTAATGAATGGTGAAAATGTTTGGTATTTTATTTGCAAGCTTCCCACATCAATTTTACTTTGTGGCAAAACCCCTTTAAGGGGGTCTGTGAGTGTTATTCTTTAGGGGGAGCCTGCTTTTCTTGGAGAATAGACATCCAGCATTTACCATGGTACAGTACAGTGTGTACCGGTAAACAGAGGAACAAGAAAATAAGCCCTGACCTATCTTTAATAATAAGACCTGAGTTATTATTGGAGAAACACGGTAGTACTGGGGGCTGTTTTCCCCTGAATTTACCTCAAAACTGGGGCTAATATAACAGTGACGGGGGAATCAGAAAAAAACCCACAAAGTGTAAAATTACACACACAAAAATACAATATATCTCCCAACTTTTAAGATCAAACAGGGACAACTTGGGTCACATGTATGAAAACTGTCTCGGTCTAAGACTTTCTTTGTTGCCCATAGCAACCAATCAGAGCTTGTAGCAACCAATCAGAGCTCATAGGAACCGATCAGCGCTCATAGGAACCAATCGGAGCCCATAGCAACCAATCAGAGCTCATAGCAAGCAATCTGAGCTCATAGCAACCAATCAGAGCTCCCCTCTCCTTTCATATAGTATTCTGGAAAAATGAAAGGTGAGCTCTGATTGGTTGCTATGGGCTCTTAGACCTAGACAGTTTTCATACATGTCCCTCCTATAGATTACAATGTAATGGATCTAATTTTTAATTGCATAGTGATACACTTAAATAAGTTTTGTATATGGAGATTGTAATATAAATATATATATGTGTGTGTGTGTCAGTGTCAGAATATAGACATTTTGAAGGTTTACATTTCACAAGATGATTAAATACTATTTAAGTTGCAGCCTAATGTACAATTAGGAACCAGACAGGTATGTTTTGGAGAAATATAGTAAGTTTATTAATGCGAATCTATTTCCAATGTGAAAAAGAGGGACATTCAAAGATCAAAGAAGGACAGAGGGAGGTGGCTTGAAAGTTGGGACTGTTCCTCCAAAAGAGGGGCACTTGGGAGGTATGAAAATACTATTTTAAAAAAAGTAACAACACAAAATGCAACTTTTAGCCCCACCCCAGACGACCATAAAATGTAAGCCAAATGTATTACAGAAAAAAAGGCAAAAAAAATGTGCAAAATAACTAAGTGTGAGAATATAGCGTTATAGTTTAAACCCCTTATGTACTAAGGTTAGGAAAATGTGCCTGATCAGGATGGACAAAAACATTAAAAAGTAGGGAAACAAGCTCCCCACAGGATAGCTTCAGCAGACCTGAAATCCGTTGAGTGCACGGACCCTGTTGGCCTGACAGCATGATAAAGATCCAAATTCAAACGGAAAGTCCTGCACTTTGGTACAAGCCCCGGATAAAACTGCCTAGCGATGCCCCTGACAGAAAACATCTGTGAATAAAGATTACCGTAAGCCCTTTAATTTTAATAGCCCAGAAAACCCCTTCAAATCTTTATTATACTTATCCCAAAACAGCGAGTGAAATAAGTATTGAACACGTCACCAATTTTCTAAATAAATACATTTCTAAATGTGCTGTTGACATGAAATTCTCACCAGATGCCAGTAACAACCCATGCAGTCCACACAGGCAAAGGAATGAAACCATAGATGCCCATAATTTAAGTTATGTATAATAATGAGAAATGACACAGGGAAGAAGTATTGAACATATGAAAAAAGAGAGCCATGGAAACTCATGATACCAGCAGGTACAATTGTGTCAAAGAAAACACCCTTCATGTCCTGTATTCACGCTCACTCTCCATGGCCTGTATGCACGCTCACTCTCCATGGCCTGTATGCACGCTCTCCCGCTCTATCTCCATTTGAGCCTTTCCTATGCACGCTCCACTCTCCATGGCTTTTATGCACGCTCACTCTCCATCCATGGCCTGCTTATGCTACCCCTCCAAGCTCTCCATGGCCTGTATGCACACTCACCGCGCAAGACTCCACTGCTGAATAAAAGGCATGTTCAAGTGCATTTAAAGTTTACTCAACAATGAAATACCTGTAAAATACTGGAAGAATATAAAGCAAAGGCTTATGGAAAAAGAGCTGAGGAGCTCCACAGCATATTATATTAGATGTAGTTCTCCAGAGCACCCTCTATTGATGTAGTTATCCTCAGTTCACATGTAGCTCGCAGGAGCCTAGCAATGTGAAAGGGATTGGAGCCAAACCAGTTAAGTTCAACTTACAGACAGCTGTTTCGGGAGTATTTGCCCTCGTCAGTAGCAGGGTAGAACTTAGTGTTGGTTGGCTTGGGGAGAGGCAAAAGAGTGGCTTCGAAAATGAAAAAAAACCAATGTGGTACTAACATGCTTCTGTACTTGCTCTTACATGTTTAGTAGGTGCATTGCAGTGAGATAGGCGGTCTAGTAGCCCGCTACAGTACAGTGCAGTACTACATTTGTCCTGTATTGCATCTTACATGTATTAGTGAGGTAGCATGCAGTGATTAGTGGTCTATAGCACCTCTCTACAGTCAGGCGGGAGACCATGTCTGTTCAGCTTTTGTGTTACATGTATTAGTGAGGGGTGGTTTTTTTTGGCATGCAGTGATTTGCGGTCTAGTAGCGTCTCTCTACGTTACAGTGCTGGTGGGTTACTTATGTCCTGTACTGCTCCTAAATGTATTGTGATAGGTGCAAGCAGTGATTGACAGTCTTAGGTAGAGCCTCTCTACAGTACAGGTGCGGTAACATGTCCTGTTATGTCTCTTACATATGATTTAGTGAGTGTGCATGCAGTGATTGGTAGGGTCTATAATGCAGACCTTCTCTATAGTACAGTTGCTTGGTACTAATGTCCTGTACTGCCTCTTACATGTTTATGAGGTGCATGCAGTGGATTAGTGGTCTATAGCACCTCTATACAGTACAGTGGGTACTACATGTTCCTGTACTGCTCATTATCTTGGGCCTGGATGAGCCAAGTTGCATCCTTTGGCACCAGGAGAGTCCCCATTTTCTTTTTTCTCGCGGTTGGTGCGTTTATTGTGCATTTTTTTCGTTTATGGTTTAGTTATCCGTCTGCTTTATTGGTGTGTTTTTTCCTTGTTTTTTTAAATTGTTATATAAAAAGTCCATGACCTCACAGAATCCGCTGGTCCTCATCACAGAAAAAAGTGTTTCCAACTTCCATGATAGCTCTTTTGATGTTATATGGAAGGACGAGCTTCATCTCTATTAGTATTGGCTTCATTTTCTTTCATATTCATTTTACATTATGTTGGTAACATTTCGTGGCTTGAGAACCAGTTACCAGTTTTTCATAGAATTATAGGTTGAACATACAATGGTCTCTTCTTGATTCAAATAATATTTTATTTTAAGGACCACTGTCATTTTATTACAAAATATAGGATATCATCTGGTAATTATTGATCAAAAACTATCATTGATATTTCATCGGTATGCTTAGTGATTTTAGATTTTAGTCAGTTTAAAAAAAAAAGTTCTATTCAGCCCTTATGCCCTTGGATGTAGCTATCCTCAGTTCCTCGCAGGAGCCTAGCAATGTGAATGGGATTTACTTAAATTCAACTACAGACAGCTGTTTCGGGGTATTTGCCCCCACTCAGTGCCTGTGTAGAACTTACTGGTTGGCTGGACAGTGAGACGGCGAAGTGTGGCTTTCAGAGGGAAAAATCTCTCCTTGAGGAGAGGAACCAATAAATTGGTCAATGTGAGGGTTTACTTGCCATTCAGATCTCACTGACTGTTGGAACAATGGGCAAAAATCTCCCCTGAGCAATGCATGCGACTAGTTTCTCCATACAGGAGGCATCTTATCATCAGCAACAAAGGCTTTTGTACCAAGTATTAAATACATTTCAGTAAGCGTGTTCAGTACTTCTTCCCTGTGCGTTTCTATTTATTACCCAATTTATGGACATCTATGGTTTGATTTCCTTGCCTATGTGGGTTGGATGGGTTGTTACCGACATCTGTTGAGAATTTCATGTCAATAGCGCCTGTAGAAATAGATTTAATTACAATATTGGTGACGTGTTCAATACTTATTTCCCCCCCTGTAAATTGTCAGATGCTATTCGC
Organism: Phyllomedusa bahiana; assembly: GCA_025379985.1. Lineage (NCBI taxonomy): Eukaryota > Metazoa > Chordata > Amphibia > Anura > Hylidae > Phyllomedusa > Phyllomedusa bahiana. The sequence goes on from JAODAL010017079.1 coordinate 13,837, forward strand.
CATATATGGATTATCACTATCTGATACAATTATTATATATAGATTATATATATATATATATATATATATATTATATATAATTATATATATATATATATACAATTAATATAAATAAAAAATATATATATATATATATATATATATATACTATTTATATATATATATTTATATATATATATATAAATAAAAAAGGGTCAGTTTTGGGTGAGAGAGGAAAATGGACAACATGCCCTCATTACTATTCTAAAGGGCAGCGCGGCGATAATTGCGTTCTATCGGGCGCTAACCCTATTTCAAGGTCCTGCCCCTTCAGTGAAACCTTGCCGAATCGATTAGTGCCCTGTGCCTTGAGAGGAAGTGTTTCATTAGTGTCTTGTGTTATTTCGTGTACCTTCTGCCTCCGTCCCTCGACCACGAACCTTTGCCGCCTGTCCTGACCTTCCTGCCTGTCCCCGACTACGAGCCTGCCTTACGATTTTGTACCTCGCCACACCTCGGCTGCCGCCGCAGGCAAGTCTCGTCAGGGGTAGTGACCTGGTAGACTCCCGCCGCAGCAAGTCCATCCCGCTTTGCGGCGGGCTCTGGTGAAAAGCGGAACCTACTTAGATTCCGCTCCCTGGCGGGGCTACTATCATCGCTTGCGGTGGTCCAGAGGATCCACTACCACTGGGCTTTACAACTATTGTGCCCCTTAAGAATGAGAACCCAGGGAGCAAACTAAAACGACCCAATATTATTTAGCACTGTGTGTTATATTAAATACTGTGTATGGCAGCAATATATTGGCCCATCAAAAAATGTATTATTTGGGCATTATATGGCAGAAGTATATTGACTGAGACTTCAAAATAAGTGATTAAAAATGATAAATTTAAATTTAGCTCAATATTTTATATTATTTGTAATATTTGTAATATTTAATTTTACAGTGATTAAACATTATGCATGGAAAACCTAAAATAAAACTTTTATTATTTGATGCATTTGTTTGATATTATTTGAAATATTCTTTATTATTATTACCACTATTATTGTGAATGATATTGCGGATGATGATAGTAGTAGTAGTTAAAATGATTTGTTTCAAATATTAAAGAAAATTTCAGCATAATTCACAATGGTAACAGCTTACCCGAGACCTTGAGCCAATGACAAATCAAACAGTTTCGACTTTGAAAGCGTTTCCAAGTTCTCCAGTTCTTAATAGAAGTGTGAAAGATGAAATTCCAATTGTTTTGACGGTCAAGGACATCCAGGCTGTAATGGTCGTCGCAGGGATCAGGGCAACGGAACTCAAAGGCTTGTTTTTCAATTTTTTTCACCTGTAAGAGGAATGAACACGAACATAAATATCTGTACATTGAATGCAACAAGGACATTTTTTATCCCTTTTGTAATTCCCTCAAAGTAATAGACCATAACTAAAACCATGGATGTGATTTCCTGAGTGATATACGGCCATATTTAAACTAGTCATTTTCCCTTAAAATTTTTCAATATTTAGTGTTCCCTCAAGTTACAATGGCCTCAAGCCACAACATTTTCAGCATTCAATAGTCTTTTCTGGGGACATTGTATGTTGAGTCTGGTTTCAAGAATCAATGTCCCAGACACTGATCCTGCCAATTTTTGTAAATCACCTCTATTAGTAGCCTAGTAGTGGCTATGTACAAAACAGTATGGTACTACTTGTCCTGTAATGCTATTACATTAATTAGTGAGGTGCATGTAGTGATTGGAGATCTAGTAGCACCTCTCTACAGTACAGTGCGGTACTACATGTCACGGTACTACTACTCTTACATCGTATTAGTGAGGTGCATGCAGTGATTGGTGCGTCTCAGTGCGCCTCTCTACAGTACAGTTGGGGGGTTGGTTCCTACTTGTCCTTACTGCTCTTTCATGTATTAGTGAGGTGCATGCAGTGATGGTGGTCTATGCATCTCTCTACCAAGTTACAGTGCTAGTGCTATGTATGTCCTGTTCTGCTTTAATGTATTAGTGAGGTGCATGCAGTGATTGGTGGTCCTATATCACTCTCTCTACAGTAACAGCACGGTACACTACTGTCCTGTACTGTCTTTAACATGTACTTAGTGAGGTGCAATGCACCTGATTGGTGGTCTATAAGCACCTCTCTACAGTACAGTGCAGTACTACTTGTCTGGTTCTGCTCTTACCATGTATTAGTGGGGTGCATGCACAGTGTTGGTGGTATAGTAGCCTCTCTACAATACAGTGCAGTACTACATGTCCTGTACGGCTCGTTACATGTATTATTTTTTTTTTTTTTTTTTTTTTTTTTTTTTTTTTTTTTGTGAAGTGCTGCAGTGATTGGTGATTCTAGTAGCGCCTCTCTATCATACAGTGCGGTTACTAGACATGTCTGGTACTGCTCTTAATGTATTAGTGAGGTGCATGCAGTGATTGGTTGGTATATAGAATCTCTATACAGTATAGTGCGGTACTACATGTCCTGTACCTGCTCTTACATGTATTAGTGAGGTGCATTGCAGTGATTGGTGGGTCCTATAGCGTCTCTCTACCAGTACAGTGTTGGTTGTGGTACTACATGTCATCTACTGCTCCTTACAATGTCATTAGTGAGGTGCATGCACAGTGATTGGTAGATTAGTTAGCTCTTCTCTTACTGTACAGTGCGGTACTAATATGTCCTGTACTGCCTCTCCCCCCCCCACCCCCCCCCACTCTTCTTTCTCCCCACCCCCCCCCCCTACATGTATTAGTGAGGTGCATGCAGTGAATGGTAGTCTAGTAGGCCTCTTACTGCTTACTGTGTGGTACTTTTTATGTCCTGTAATTTGATCTTTTACATGTGCCAGGGCATGAGCGGCTCCTTTGGGCACCAGGTGAGGGCCCCATTTTGGCTCCATGTGTATAAAAATCCATAACTAAAAGAAGCTCCTGTTCTCATCATAGAAAGTGATTTCCAGCTTCCAGAAGCTCTTTCTGATGTCTTATGGAAGGATGCGCTTTATCTGGTTTAGTATCGGTTTCATTTTCTTTCATCTTCATTTTGTATTATGTTGGGGACATTTTGGGGCTTAAGAACCAATCACCAGTTTTTCATAGAGTTCAGGTATCAATATACAATGGTCTCTCCTTGATTCAAATAATATTGTGTTTAAGGACCACTGTCATTTTATTACAAAATATAGGATATCATCTGTCAATTCATTGGTAAATCTCATGGATTTCAACTGGTATGCTTAGTGATAGTCATTTTAGATCTGATGTCAGTTTTAAAAAAGTTCTATTCAGCCCTCATCCCCTTTCACCACCATTGTGTCATGACACTGGTGGCAGACATGCTATCTGTTCCCTCCCATGGTACGGGGAGGCTGTACAGTAGTAGTCTAAGAGGGTGCTGATTCCTGTATTGGACATTAGCACAATCTAGGTGGGCAGGTTTGGGGTTGGTCTGGCTGATACCACTCCAGTCTATATATATTGATTGGAGGGGAAACTGTGGAGAAATAAAGGACATTTTTTAACTGAACTAATTATAAACTCATACGATGAGGGACTTCAGTAGGGTTGTCTCAACATTATAACTACTTTAATATTGTAACTGGCTTAGCAATAGGGTCCACGTGAAGATCTGGATGAAAAATACTGATGTGTTCACTCTTACCTTTCCATAAGAATTGTTGTGGGAGTTTTTACCATCTCAAACATTTATGGCATATCATTAGGATATGCCATAAATGTTCTATAGCTGTAGATCCCATCATTAGGATATGCCATAAATGTTCTATAGCTGTAGGTCCCATCATTAGGATATGCCATAAATGTTCTATAGCTGTAGGTCCCATCATTAGGATATGCCATAAATGTTCTATAGCTGTAGGTCCCATCATTAGGATATGCCATAAATGTTCTATAGCTGTAGGTCCCATCATTAGGATATGCCATAAATGTTCTATAGCTGTAGGTCCATCATTAGGATATGCCATAAATGTTCTATAGCTGTAGATCCCATCATTAGGATATGCCATAAATGTTCTATAGCTGTAGGGCCATCATTAGGATATGCCATAAATGTTCTATAGCTGTAGGTCCCATCATTAGGATAGCCATAAATGTTCGAAGCTTGGTCCCATCATTAGGATCGGGGCATTTACAGCATTAGGGGGCCCCTGGGAAAGGCGTGCATGGGCCCCCAACCAGGCCACGCAGCCCCCTAAGTTAAAAATTGCGCATGGATGGTTGGGGACCAGGAGGTTTCCATGCCCCCTTTAGCCCCTCCATATTTTCGCCATCCTGTGCCCCCAGGCCAGACCATTAGTAATTTAATAACTTAGGAGCTGCCGTGGTCGGGCCCCTGTGGGCACACATTAGTCATGTAATTTTGCTTGTGGCCAGCCACCATCCTGACCCGTGCACTTCCCCCAGAGTCTCTCATATATATAGAATGGGGGCCCTAGCAGTTATATATGATAACGAGTCTCTGGGGGACAGTGAAAGGGGGTCGGTGGTGGCGGGCCCAAGAGAAGTTACATGATAGTCGTCACTGCCCCCCCACCCATATGGCCATGTCACTGTTCCCCCCCCTTTTTGGGCCCTGTCACTGTCCCCCCACCCCATAGGGCCCCTTGTCACTGTTCCCACCCTTTGGCCTGTCATGTCCCCCACCCATAGGGCCCGGTCACTGTCCCCCCCCATTTCCAAGTCACGCCCCCAACCTTTTGGCCATGTCATTTCCCCCCAAACCCATTGGCCGTGTCACGTCCCCCCACCATTGGCCAAGTCCTGCCCCCCCACTCTTTGGGCAGTAAAATGTGACGGGCCAAACGAGGGGGGGACAAGACAATGACAGGGTCCTATAGGTGGGGGACAGTGACATCAAGTCAAGGCCCCCCCCCCAATGGGGCCTACCTCGTGTGTGGCTGGCGGTGGGGTGCCCGCTGCTGTTTGCTGCCTCTTGGTGCCCGGTGTTGTGGGGGCGGGAGCTTTTTTTTAAATTTTAATTGTAGGGCCTCACGGGGCGGCCGCGGTGCGCGCCCCCGCACTAAAATTCATTTCCAGCGGGCGGGGGAGGAGAAGACTGCCCGCCAGCAGGGGGTTTTTTTAAAGGTGTGCCCCTAGGCACAAAACCCTAAATACGCCCCCATTAAACATTTGCTTAAAACCCGCCCCTTTAAAAATATGCCACACCCCGTTTGAAAACCCACGCCCACTATAACCATGTAAGGGCCCTCTAAAAAAAGTAATAAAGGGGGTTTGTTTTAAACCACTTTCCCAAAAGTTGGGAACCTATTCAGCACCCGGAGAGCTGGAGATACGCCAAACTGTCCCGGAAAACCTAAACCATTCCCACTAAAAACCAATTTTTTCCTTCAACAATGACCATAGAGAGGTAGACCCCAGTGTAAAACAGGTCTGCAGACTGTATATTACTCCATACGGGGCCCCTTATAGGGTAGAACCGTGTACTCAGGCTCTGCAGACGGTATATTACCTCCATACAGTGCCATTTAGTGTAGAGCAAGTGTAAGGAATCTGCGGGGACTGTAATTACCTCCATCAGGGGCCTTTAGTGGAAAACCCAGTAAAACCGGCTCGAAAGACGTATATGACCTCCAACATGACCTATAGTGTAGACACCAGTGTAAAAACGGTTGCAGACTGATTACCTCCTTTCAGGGCCCATATAGGGAAAAGACACAGTGTACACAGGCTCTGCGGGGATATTACCTCCATCAGTGACCATTTAGTGGTAGAGACAAGTTACCCCGGAATCTGCAGATGTAATTACTCCTACAGGGGCCTTTAGTGGTAGACCCGTGTAACAGGTCTGCAGACTGATATGACTCCTACAGTGACCTATAGTGGCAAGACACCAGTGTAACAGGTCTGCAGACTGTTATGACCCCCATACGTGCCCCAATAGTGAGACACCAGTGTACAAGGGTCTGCAGATGATAACCTCCATCGTGCCCCATTAGTGCAAAAATCCAAAAATAAACCCACTTTGATATAACACGGGGGTTTTTACAATTGTAAATACACCACAATTAACCCCTCCCATAGGCATATTAGATAAACCACAACAAAACGAGAGTTTTGGGGTATAAATGATAAATGTCACGATTAGACAACCCCCATAGGATAGACAAAATCACTAAACCCCCATCAATAATGTTAAAAATTTTCCCCATGGAGTGGTGTCCCAATTCAAAAATAGAAAAGGTTAATGTAAAATTTACCCAAGTGAGTTTTTAATCTCCCAGCCCCGCCCGGGGCGTTTCGGTGTAAATAACGCTTCCCCCCAGGGGGTTTTAACTAAACCCAAACCCCTCTTTTAAAACCATCTAACAAGCCCTGACCAGGAAGGTACAGCTGCGGGCAGCCCAGCGTTCGAGAGGTATACCAAGCCCCACATCCGGCACTCCCGCCCACAGCGCAGCGGGGAAAAAAACTACTCGCACAGCCGCATACTTAAAGGTGCCGGGGGCGGTGCTGGTAAAAAAAACCATCCACACTGCGACGCGCACCCCCTCCGTAGAGACCGCAACCCCAAAAACACAGGGCACGTACAACAGCAGAGGGGAGAAGTACTTCACGTCACAACTAGATTTCGAAAGTAACCCCCCCCTGTTGTGTGGTGGATGCATGTAACAGACAGGGAAATAATAGAAAAAGAAATTAAAAATAACATAGTTTAATTATTTTTTTACACTACATATACATTAAAGGACAAAAAATAAAAATCACGGGGCAGTAAGTCATGAAGTCTATTCACGGATGTCGATGTCACTTTGATGGTGCACAGAGTAACGAGAGTAAATCCCATGGACCCATATGAAAAAAACAAGGTTACAAAAAAAATAAAAAAAATTTAGTAAACGTGTGAAAAACCAAAAAAAGTAAGTAACAAGTGGGGGGAGACAAGAGGAAGGAGAACAACAACAATAAAAAGGGGACAATGATATACACGGAGTAGATTTGTAACGGGAAGAAAATGGGAAAAGGGGAGTGGAAGAACTCTAAAAAAAAATCAAAAAATCAAAAAATCAATCAAAAAAATCAATCAAAAAATCAGATCAAAGGAAAGGGGCAAAGTTTAACTTCTCATTAAGCCCACCTAGTGCCATAGTTTTAGCGTTTTAGATCCTTTTTTTTTCTCTCTGTTCCATGACCCCATAATATTACCCCCCCCCTTTAAATTCCCCGGTGTATAACATCAAACCCCAAAAACCTTGAGTGTTCTTGAATCCATCCGGGGATATTTTACGAAATGTCTAGGGAGGGTCTTTTTAATTGAGAAAGTCACACAGTGCTTTGTGCTCAAAAATCCCCAAAGTTCGCAACGGAACTTTAAGTTCGCGAGATGAATGCCAATGTAAATTTTTTTTGCATGGACATTGTGCATATAAATCACGTTTTTTGTATTACAAAGTAAAAAAATGATAATCTGAAAAAAAAATGTGACCCATCGGCTTTTTGAACGTATCAGACCGAAAACCCGTTGCAGCGGACGCATTTTTCCACAAGAGAAAAAACCCCCGTTTTGGACCCCGGGGGGACTGAAAAAGGTTAACATTAGCTACCACATAGTGGCTTTAACTTGTTTGGGCCCCAGATTTGGAGCCCCCCGGGCCGTCATCAAGGGGGTGTTTAGAAATTTTATTGGCCCCAAAATGGGATCCCTTTTACTACATCCCCAAGTTTATGTAAATTTGCGTAAAAATTTAGACCTTGTTGGTTATGGTAGTAGAAACGTACTTGCGAGTCATCTTTTTTCCTCATATTGATTGTAATAATTGAACCCTCTGGGGTTTTTTTTGCGCGGGAAATAAGCTTGTTTAGTTTTTTTTATTCTGTAACCCCGTTCAAAATCAATTTTTAAAACAAGGCCCTGAGCTCAACGTTGAAAACGAGGCATATACGTCGCATGCGTAAAAATGACCCAAGGGGTTGCTTTTTTTGTCGTGGATTATGAAAAAGATGTAGCATGCAAAAAGAATTGACGGAGACTCTTTTGGTATACGTCCGTCTGTACACATTTTCCCCATCAACTTTGGTGGAAATACCAGGAATTTAATTTGATGTGTTTCAGCCCTATACGTTAATTTGATTTTATTTGTTATGTTTAAGTGTGTCTTAAAAAACCGTAAGTTGGGACATAGCGTGCCCTAAAAATGCACGTCATCAATGTAACGAAACCAGCTTTGGGGCCCCCATCCCATTCCCGTTTGTCATCCCGAAAAATACAGGTTCCCCCAAAACCCAAGGAATAGGTTTGCATACCCGGGGGCCATGCTGCACCCCTGGCGGTGCCTTGACACTGTAAATAAAAATTGTCCCCAAAAACAAAAAAACAATTTTTTGTTAAAATAAATTCAATAATCTAAAAAACTGGGTAACCCATTAAGGCCACTCCTCGTAGAAAAAAAATTTCCACAGCCTCAAGCCATAGAGTGCCAAAATTTGGTGTGGCAACTCAATGTCCGCCGCACCAAGATGTTCCTGGTTCAAGTTAATCCCGTCAATTCGCCTGAGCACGTCGTCGTGTCCCGGAAAAATGATGGAAAAAATTAAAAAATGAATTGAGGTAGTGGTCAATGAATTTTCAGGAGGGTCAGATATTCCCCCATGCCGACCAATGGCGCCCAGGCGGTTTTTCGGGATCTTTGGATTAGGGGGGGAGGTCAATGTTGGAATTTTAGGGCAACGCCCACAACAAAAATATTAACTTTTTGGTGTTATTCCCTTTCTTTCCTTTTGCAAGATCATTTCCATTCCCCCCAAAAAGTTTTTAAAAGGGTTTTTGGGTTTTTCCCATAGGTTTGTTTACCCGAAAAAGCCTTGGCCCCTTCCAAATCACTACCGGCCATACCCAACATTCCCCCCCTGTCCTGGTTTTAAAAATTACATTTTCTGGGGGGTTGTTTTCCAACCATTTCTCTGCGCCCCAGGGTTATTACCCATGTCTCCTAACAGTTCCTCATTTCCGAGCCAATTTTACAAAGTTTCTAAGATGGGCACGGGGACAAAGGGGGAACGTTTGATGATTTAGAACAAAAACTGGGGGGAAAATTCCCCCCTACAGACTCACTTTGTTCTAATAGGAGCTCCTCCAAGGCTTGGACGGCATTCCTCTCATCCTCGGTAGGCAGTGCCTCATGGTCCCTACTGGCGTGTAGTTTTTTAAGGACCAGTTTTCTAGCAAAGAGGTGTAGGTCTTTCAGGGCTGTGAAAAAGTGAAAGGGTTAGTAGGTGAAATGCGCCCCAGGGGCCCAGTAACTCCTCCCCGGTGAAGACAGCACATGAGATGACAAATTAATTTACTTAAATTTTTCTTTGGGGGAGGCATTGACCTCTCGAGGAGGAGGGGCTTTGCCACGTCCGGTCGTATTCTTGCCTCTTTTTTGTTGTTGTGAATTTTTCCCTGGGGTTTTCGCCATCTTCAAGGCGTAAGGCACTATCTTGTGAGCGAATAGAGGCCATTGACCCCGATCTTGAACGCGATCTGGATCTATCCCCATTCCTCCTCCACCTATACATCCTTCCCGTTTGCAGATCACTGATATCCCTCTGCAATTTTTTAGATTTCATATCACAAATGTCTTTCTCCCACTTGCAAAGGTTTTTGTCCAACTCCGATATAAGTGCCTCTAGTTGAACTTCCGATAAGGAATTTTGTAATTGTAATTGTGTCTGTGACATTTCGATTTCAATGTTAGTAAGTGTCGTTGTGTTCAGTTGGATCAATAGTTCCATGAATGCAACTGAGCACTTATTAGCCAGATCTTCCCACTTATTTTTGAATGTTTCATCCTTTAAACCAAAAAAGGGTGGGAGGACTTAATCCCTTGTCCTTAGGATAAGGCCTTTGGAAACATATTTTTGAAGAAATGCCCTATTCCACCATGTTTTTAGTCTTTTGTGGTGTAATTCCCTCCATTTAGCTTTACATTCCTTAATCTCTGAACTCTCCTCACTTAAAACCACAATTGAATTTTCATTGAACACTTCATTTAATTTATTGGTCCATGAATTGTCACGAGACCTAAAATCCATTGTCTCAAAGTAGAATAGGGGGGTATGTGAAAAAAACCAGGACAAATTATACACAATCCAAAAAAAACCAAACCATTTTGATATAACACTGGGGTTTACAATTGTAATAGCACAACATATTAACCCCTCTTCCTTAGAGCATATAAGATAAACCACAAAACAAACGGAGGGAGTTATTTGGCGTTTAAAAAATTAACATTTTTATTGTTATTAACAGTCCTAAAAGCCAAAATTGAGTGCAAACAATATACTACGTGTTCAATAAAAATCCAAAAAGAAAGAGAGCTGTCACAAACACACTCCAGGGTAATGGTCTATATATGAATAATATCTTAAAGGGATGATAATAGTTAAATGATCATGATTAGACAAAACCATAGAGATAGACGAACCACCTAGACACATCAATAGATGTATAAATCTATTCCCAGTGGAGTAGGTGTCCAAATTCAAAATAGAAAAAGGTGTAGTGTCAAAATCTTACCCATGTGAGTTGTTAATCTCCCATGCCCCGACGTGCGTTTCGGTCGTAAATAACGCTTTCCTCAGGGGATTAACATATAGATCCAACCCTCTCTTAAATACCAGTTCTATACAAGCCTGTTCTGGGAGATTACAGCTGCGGCGCATTTGCGCAGCGTTCGACAGACGGTCATCCAATGCCCCCACATCCGGCAAATCCTGCGCCACAGCGCATGCGCGGCAAAAAACTTACTTCCGCACATGCACGCAGTACGTTAAGGTAGCCGGAGCGGGTGTGTGGTAACAAAACCATCCACCACTGCGCAGCGCACCACCTCCAATAGAGAACGCATACCAGTCCCCAAAACACAGGGACTACGTACAACAGCAGAGAGGGGAGAAGTACATTCACGTCACAACATATAATATTGAAACGTAACTACCGCCTGTTGTAATAGTGGTACATTGTACTAGACATAGAAAATAATAGACATTTTGAAATAACATCATACATAGATAACATATTTATTAAACATTACATTTAATTAAAGTCAGACAAAAATAGATGTTCACCGGCAATACGTCATGAAGTCTATACTCACGAATGTCGAATGTGTCGGACTTTGATGGGCACAAAGTAGCGAGAGGTAAGATACCAGGACCATATGAAACTAAACAAAGATACAAAAAATAATTAAAATAAAAATTAGTTAACGTGATTAAAAGCACTAAAAAAATAAGTAACATGTGGGGGGAGAGACAAGAGGAAAGAGAAGAAACAACAATAATTAATAGAGGACATGATTTTTACGGAGTGGTTTTGTAACAGGGGAGGAAAATGGGGAAAGGAGGAGGGGAAGAACTCCTAATTCATAATCAGATCAAGGAAAAGGGGCAAGTTTAAAATTCCTCCATTAAGCCCACCTGGTGCATAGTATTTAATGTTGAGATCCTTTTGTTTCTCTCTGTTCCAATGACCTACAAATATTACCTCCTCTAATTCCCAAGTGTATAACATCAAACCCAAATACCTTGAGTGTTCTTGAATCACATCCATGATATTTTACGAAATGTCGAGGGAGGGTCTTCAGTTGAGAAAGATCATCACAGTGCTTTGCTGCTGCAATATCGCGAACATGTTCGCAAACGGGAAACTTTTCAGTTCGCGCGATGTAATGCCGATGGTAAGTTTTATTGCAGACATTGTGCATATAAATACGTTTTTTGTATTACCATGTAATTTCAAATGATAGATCTGAAAAAAACGTTGACCCTCGCAATTTTTGAACTTATCAGACGACCATTTTTAGATGGACTGCATTGCCACAAGATAAAACCACGTTTTGGACCACGGGTACTGAAAGGATTAACGTTAGCTACCACATAGCTAACGTATAGGGCTGAAACACATCAAATTGATTTCCTGGATATTTCCATCCAAGTTGATGGGTGCAGTGTGATACAGACGGACGTATACCGTAAGAGTACGTCCGTCAATTCTTTATTGCATGCTACATCATTTCATAATCCAGCGACTATAAAAGCAATCCCTATGGGTCAGTTTTTACGCATTCGACGTATATGCTCTCGTGATTCGAGCTTTGAGGCTCAGCCTTTGATTTAAAACACCGGCTTTAATGAATGTGGCTAAGAAAATAGAAAACTAAACAAAGCTTACTCCGCGCTAAAAGAACCCGGGGGATCAATTATTACAATCAAATATGAGAAAAAAGATGACTGGGCAAGTACGATTCATCATTTACCTATAACCAACAATGGTCAAATTTTTACGACAAATATTACAAAAAACATTGGGATGTATTAAGAACGGATCCCATACTGGCCAATATAATTTCTGAATACCCCCTGATGACGGCCCGGAGGGCTCCGAATCTGAGGGACCAACTAGTTAATAATAAATCCAAAAACCTCCCAAGTGATGAAAAGAGCCAATATGTGGTAGCTAACGTTAATCCTTTCAGTACCCGTGGTCCAAAACGTGGGTTTTTCCCTTGTGGCAAATGCGTCGCATGCTGCAACATGGTTCGGTCTGATACGTTCAAAAATGCCGATGGGTCACGTTTTTTTCAGATCTATCATTTTATTACATGTAATACAAAAAACGTGATTTATATGGCACAATGTCCATGCAATAAAATTTACATCGGCATTACATCGCGCGAACTGAAAGTTCGCGTTTGCGAACATGTTCGCGATATTGCAGCAGCAAAGCACTGTGATGATCTTTCTCAACTGAAGACACTCCCTCGACATTTCGTAAAATATCACGGATGTGATTCAAGAACACTCAAGGTATTTGGGTTTGATGTTATACACTTGGGAATTAGAGGAGGTAATATTATGTGGTCATTGGAACAGAGAGAAACAAAATGGATCTCAACATTAAATACTATGGCACCAGGTGGGCTTAATGAGAAGTTAAACTTTGCCCCTTTCCTTTGATCTGATTATTGATTAGAGTTCTTCCCCTCCTCTTTCCCCATTTTCCTCCCGTTACAAATCCACTCCGTGTATATCATTTTCCTCTATTATTATTGTTGTTGCTTCTCTTTCCTCTTGTCTCTCCCCCCACTTGTTACTTATTTTTATGTGCTTTTAATCACGTTCACTAATTTTATTTTATTATTTTTTGTATCTTTGTTTATTTTCATATGGATCCATGGTATCTTACCTCTCGCTACTTTGTGCACCATCAAAGTCCGACATCGACATTCGTGATATAGACTTCATGACGTATTGCCGTGAACTTCTATTTTTTGTCTGACTTTAATGTATATGTAATGTTTAATATATATGTTATCTATGTTATTATGTTATTTCATGTCTATTATTTCTATGTCTGTACATGTATCCACTATTACAACAGGCGGTGTTACGTTACAATATTTAGTTGTGACGTGAATGTACTTCTCCCCTCTGCTGTTGTACGTGCCCTGTGTTTTGGGATTGCGGTCTCTATTGGAGGTGGTGCGCGTGCGCAGTGTGGATGGTTTTGTTACCAGCACCGCTCCGGCAACCTTAACGTACTGCGCGCATGTGCGGAAGTAGTCTTTCCGCGCATGCGCTGTGGCGCGGGAGTGCCGGATGTGGGGCATTGGTATGACCGTCTCCGAACGCTGCGCATGCGCCGCAGCTGTACCTCCTGATCAGGGCTTGTATAGACTGGTATTTAAGAGAGGTTGGATCTATATGTTATATCCCCCTGAGGAAGCGTTATTTACACGCGAAACGCGCGTCGGGGCATGGGAGATTAACAACTCACTTGGGTAAGATTTGACACAACACCTTTTCTATTTTGAATTTGGACACCTACTCCACTGGGAATAGTATTATAATCTATTGATGTGTCTATGGTTCGTTATCTCTATGGTGTTGTCTAAATCGTGATCATTTATCTATTATCATACCTTTAAGATATATTTATATATAGACCATTACCCTGGGGTGTGTTTGGGACATCTCTCTGTCTTTTTGGATTTTTATGAACACGTAGTATATGTTTGCACTCAGATTTTGGCTTTTAGACTGTTATACAATAAAAATTATATTTTTTATACCCAATACTCTCGTTTTGTTGTGGTTTATCTTATATGCTCTATAGGAGAGGGGTTAATATGTGGTGGTATTACAATTGTAAACCCCAGTGGTATATCAAAAGTGGTTGGATTTTTGGATTATGTATAAGAGCAGTATTATAGTAGTTATATTCTTGTACATAGAGGCAGTATTATAGTAGTTATATTCTTGTACATAGGGAGCAGTATTATAGTAGTTATATTCTTGTATATAGGGGGCAGTATTATAGTAGTTATATCCTTGTACATAGGAGCAGTATTATAGTAGTTATATTCTTGTACATAGGGAGCAGTATTATAGTAGTTATATTCTTGTACATAGGAGTAGTATTATAGTAGTTATATTCTTGTACATAGGGAGCAGTATTATAGTAGTTATATTCTTGTACATAGAGGTCAGTATTATAGTAGTTATATTCTTGTACATAGGAGCAGTATTATAGTAGTTATATTCTTGTACATAGAGGGCAGTATTATAGTAGTTATATTCTTGTACATAGGAGCAGTATTATAGTCGTTATATTCTTGTACATAGGAGCAGTATTAGAGAAATTATATTCTTGTACATAGGGGCAGTATTATAGTAGTTATATTCTTGTACATAGGAGCAGTATTATAGTAGTTATATTCTTGTACATAGAGGCAGTATTATAGTAGTTATATTCTTGTACATAGGGAGCAGTATTATAGTAGTTATATTCTTGTACATAGGAGCAGTATTATAGTAGTTATATTCTTGTACATAGAGGGCAGTATTATAGTAGTTATATATTCTTGTACATAGAGAGCAGTATTATAGTAGTTATATTCTTGTACATTGGAGCAGTATTATAGTAGTTATATTCTTGTACATTGGAGCAGTATTATAGTAGTTATATTCTTGTACATAGGGGCAGTATTATAGTAGTTATATTCTTGTACATAGGAGCAGTATTATAGTAGTTATATTCTTGTACATTGGAGCAGTATTATAGTAGTTATATTCTTGTACATAGGAGCAGTATTATAGTAGTTATATTCTTGTACATATGGGTCAGTATTATAGTAGTTATATTCTTGTACATAGGGCCAGTATTATAGTTAGAGATGGGCGAGTTGATTCTAACGAAGTGGAATTCGTTTAGAATTTCAGGAAAACTTCGGTTCGGATCGAAGTCGAAGTTTGGGGTACTTCGGGTGAATGAAGTGTGCTTTTGATTGATAAAATGGCTGCGAGCACATGGCGTTACATGGGGCAAAGCACTCTGGGAGGAAGAAGGGCATAGCCTGCATGACATGTGCAGAGATGAAGCCAATCAGAGACCGGCGGGATTCTGTGACGTCACCGCACTATATAAGTCCGGGCGCGACGCTGGGAGCTCATACCGCTCTCACTGTACTGATCAGGGAAGGTGCTGCCGCGGCTGATTGTTACTGAAGAACTGATTTTTATACAGCGCATTTTGTGGGGTGTCTCAGCTTGTCTCAGAGACTGCTTCTCTTAATGTTCTATTTCTGATTTTTGGTGTATTGGATCTGAAGTCCAGTGCATATACATTTTAATGCTATCTGCTCACAGCACATTGAATGTCCAAGGGGGATCTAAGCCAGTTCCTGTTGTATTCATTTAAAGAAACAGCGTTTTTTCAATACAAATACCACTTTATTTTTGGCTGCTCAATTTTTTGCCGCAATTTACATCCAGGGGTTAATTAAGCGTTGTTATTCAGCTGTGGTGACTCCAAGAAACCGCCATTTTCACCGCCAAAATATATACAACTTACCAGTAGCCTAATTCTCAAGCAATTGTTAATTACAATTTTATCTCTTGTTGTGTGGCGTAAAGAACACGCCATTGTAACACGCTACAAAGCTCGTAGTTTGTGGTTGCTCAATTCTTTTGCGCAATTTACATCCAGGGGTTAATTAAGCGTTGTTCTGCAGTTGTACTCAGTAAAAGAAACTTTGTTTTTCACCGCCACAGAAGAAATTCTGTAGCATAATTCATATCCGAAGGTTAATTAAGCCTGTTTGTGCTTTTATATTCATAAAAATACACAGTGTTTTTAAACGGCACATACAAGTAAATTTTTCCTGCCCATTTGTGGAGCGCAATTTATATCCAAGGGTTACCCAAGCTTGTTACTGGGTTCATTTGGAGTCAAATACAGGATGTGTATTTATCATATACAGACATTTTCATCAAACAGTGTCTGTACATTTTAGAACAAACAGTATGTCAGACAGAGAGGTGGCAGGCTCTTCACCTGCGAGTGGCAGAAGCACAAACATTCCAGGCCCAGGTCGCAGCACAGCAAGGGGACGTCGCAGCAGGGGTCACTCGGTGAGGCCACAACTGCCGCTGTCATCTAGCGGCCGTGTGTTGTTCAGCAACCCAAGGGTTCTTGATTGGTTGACTAGGTCATCCACTTCCTCCCACATGACATCTGACAACCCCAGCCAAGAGTCGGTGGGAACGTCAGACACAACCCTTAGTTGGCATGGCCCGGGAGCGGGTCAGCGGCCCTCACCTGTCCTTAACCCGCCTTTGTCCCATCCGGTTCTCTCAGCCAGAGATCTACTATGTGGTCTGGGCTCAGCGCCACTATATAGCGAGGATGAACAATTTGAGGAGGGCAGTCAGCAGCTACTTGGCAGCAAAGAAATGGGGCCAATATCCCCAGCTTCTTGCAGTAGGCGGCAAAGTATAGATGTGGAGAGTGGCATGGGAGGTCATGTGGTGAGAGGTCAGCCTTGGCTTACCAAGACCGGGGATGAGGACAGCAGTGACGATGAAACACAAATAGATGATGATGTAGCCGACCGCACTTGGGAGCCGGGTGAGGCAAGGGCTTCATCATCATCAGGAGAAGAGGGCATCAACTTGCGCGTCAGGCAGCAGTGCAGCCAACAAGTGGGTCGTGTGGCCATGAGTCAGCAGGGTAGCAGTAGTGCGAGGTCGGGAGCCAAATGGCCAAGGGGTAAAAAACCCGCTTCGCAGGTCCAAGAAAGTAGCGGCACAGGGGCTCAGCGAGGCAGCGGCAGCAGTAGTCACTCAGTGCGGAGCGTTGGCGGTAAAATCAGCTACTCGGCGGTGTGGCAGTTCTTTGCTAAGACACCGGAGGAGCCGAATATGGGTATATGTAGAATCTGTAGGCAGAAAGTGAAGCGTGGCCAGGGAGCTAACGTTCGCACCACGGCCCTGCGTCAACACATGCAGCGTCACCATCCGGTGGCCTGGGAGAAACGTGGCTCAGATGTGGTGGTCCATCCTGCCGACGCCGCAGCAGCAGTA
Organism: Phyllomedusa bahiana; assembly: GCA_025379985.1. Taxonomy (NCBI): domain Eukaryota; kingdom Metazoa; phylum Chordata; class Amphibia; order Anura; family Hylidae; genus Phyllomedusa; species Phyllomedusa bahiana. Next base: position 31,216 of record JAODAL010017079.1, read on the forward strand.
GCGCCCAGTGGCACGCATGCCATTGCAGCCAGTCAAGGCTCCACCACCTCTGCAGAAGGGAGCTGTTTCTCTTTGACATCATCTCCCGGTCCAGATGCTCCTGCTCCTTGCTACTCATGGCGCCAGCAGTCGTTCAGAGAGGCGATTGTAAAGAGACAACAGTATGCGTCCAACCATCCTAAGGTGCAGAAGCTGACTGTGCTCCTGTCCAAGTTGTTGTTGCTGCAGTCCCTCCCTTTCCAAATGGTGGACTCTGCACCGTTCAGAGAACTAATGGCTTGTGCCGAGCCGAGATGGAGAGTTCCAAGCCGTAATTTCTTTTCCAAAAAGGCAGTACCAGCACTTCATAAATATGTAGAACAGAAGGTGGGCCAGTCCTTGAGCTTATCGGTTTGTTCCAAGGTTCACGGCAGCACGGATGTCTGGAGCTGTAACTACGGTCAGGGCCAGTACATGTTCTTTACGGCCCCCGGGGTGAATGTGCGTCCTACCCAGGCACACCAACAACTTGGACAGGAGACGCCGCTTTCTCCTCCACGTTGTCAAACTACTGCTCCTGCGCCAATGTCCGCCTCCTCCTCCTCCACCACCACCATCTCAGCCTCCACAAGTACTGCTCCATCATACCACATGTGTAGGGCACAGTGGTGTCACACAGTTCTACACCTGGCTTGCCTCGGCGAACGAAGTCACACAGGGGAGGAACTGCTCCGCGTCATGCAGCAAGAAATCGATGTGTGGCTTTCTCCGCGCCAACTGCAAATCGGAACCATGGTGATGGACAATGGGAGTAACATGGTGTCCGCGCTGCACCGAGGAGGGATGGTCCATGCGCCCTGCATGGCGCACGTGTTCAATCTGGTTGTGAAAAGGTTCCTGAAGTCTTCCACCGATCTTCAGAAGATTCTGAAAATGGCCAGGAAACTGTGCATGCACTTCATCCATTCCTACAAAGCCAGGAACACCCTCCTCGAGTTGCAGCGGCAGAACGGCCTCCCCCAACACACTCTGATATGCGATGTTTCCAACCGTTGGAATTCCAGCCTGCACATGTTGGACCGACTGTATGAACAGAGAAAGGCCATTAACGATTTTTTGATGATCCAGGCAGACAGAAGTACTCCCCTGTGTAACTTTGATGTCAGCTAGTGGCAGCTCATGCGTGACACCTGCCGTTTGTTGAGGCCATTCGAGGAGGCGACGTTATTTGTCAATCACCAGGAAACTAGGGGATAAAAAACCCTTTCCCACTGTTTCTGCCGGAACAGATGCTGAAAAATCTGTCTGGGAGGGACTGGAGACGTGGCGACACACTCGCGGCCAAAAATGGTCGGGTGGGGACTGAAAGGGGGGGAGGAGGGGGAAATTTGGGAGCAGAAGATTGTCTGGTGAAATGAGTGCATTTTTACCCAGGTGAAAAGGAGGGGGAGCAGGAGCAGCTGGGAGGTGATGGAGATGGGGGAAACGAGGCAGATACCCCCAAGCACCGGGCAGTATACGTGGAGATGGAGGCAGGGGCCCCTCGGAGTCATTTGGGCAGATGGCCCCAGCATGCTGATTTGCCGGGGCTTTGACGCCAAAAATGCACTCCGGCAGAGGGATACTTCGGCTCTTCACCCTATTGGACCCGCTTGGTCCAAAAAGGGGCCTTTTTCCCCATTAGAGGGGACAAACTCAAATACAAAGGGGAAATCTCCGTAGTCAGTTTGCCGTGCCTTGTGCGGATTTCCCCCCGCGGGTCTGACGGGTTCCCTCAGCGCCACGTACTATTTTCCCCGCGGCTGCGGGGGAAGGTGGGGGGGGGGGTAGGAACCCATAAGCCCCCATCAGCATAACCTAAGTCTGGAGTCACTGAGAGCAGTTTCCTTCACCTTCGCCTAGTGAGGAGGGCATCGCCAGCAGCGGAGGCCTGGAGCAACCCAAACCCAAAAGGTGGTGGCCTACTTGGACAGCACCTGCCACCCCAGTTAGAAATCCACTGGACTACTGGGCAGCCAAACTGGATGTGTGGCCGCAACTTCCAGTTTGCAGTGGAGAAACGCCCGCCCGGCCATAGGTGAACCCGAGCGGGGGTTTTAGTGCGGGGGGTCACGAAACCCCCCAAAGGGGAAAACCCCCTTGTTCACGGGAAAAAGTGGAACGATGACCTTTTTCAAAAATCAGCGTGGATCGCCAGGATTTCCAACACCATGCCCTTTGGGGGTCCCTACATCAGCCAGACACCTCACCCAAACTGGAAAATGAGTTGGGTTCCAACACCTGCCCTCAGCCAAATTGATGCCGCCCCCCCCCGCCTGAAGTGTCTTTTTATTGTCCCAAAAAAACAAAAATAAAAAAAAACAAACCTTTGGAGGATCTCCCTCCTTCCTATTCATATGTTACAAAGTGTCAACAGTGCTCCTTATATATAAAGTTAAACTGTCACATGATCCACAAGGAAAAAAAAACCAAACAAACAAAACACTCTTGCCGTAATAAGTATGAAAAGGGATTACTTTTTGTTCTATAATTTACTCCGGAGACCACCAAGAATTTCTGCTGGAGGTTTACCGATGCTGGTGGCTGGTTGGACGGCGCCCTCGACACTGATCCCCGGGATCGTTATTAATTATCTGCGATTATATGAGTTGTGCCATCTTTGCACAACTTCAAGAGGTGAGCGGCTAAGTTACTGTATTATTCAGTCATTAAGAGGTTTACCCACATGAGGTGCGCTTCTCTCCGCTTTTATGTATTGATTTGCAGTACCTGTGTTACTATTCTTGTACATAGAGGACAGTATTATAGTAGTTATATTCTTGTACATAGGAGCAGTATTATAGTAAATATATTCTTGTACATAGGGGCAGTATTATAGTAGTTATATTCTTGGACATAGGAGTACAGTATTATAGTAGTTATATTCTTGGACATAGGAGGACAGTATTATAGTAGTTATATTCTTGGACATAGGAGGACAGTATTATAGTAGTTATATTCTTGTACATAGGAGGCAGTATTATAGTAGTTATATTCCTGTACATAGGGGCAGTATTATAGTAGTTATATTCTTGTACATAGGGAGCAGTATTATAGTAGTTATATTCTTGTACATAGGGAGCAGTATTATAGTAGTTATATTCTTGTACATAGGGGCAGTATTATAGTAGTTATATTCTTGTACATAGGGGACAGTATTATAGTAGTTATATTCTTGTACATAGGAGCAGTATTATAGTAGTTATATTCTTGTACATAGGAGCAGTATTATAGTAGTTATATTCTTGTACATAGGGGCAGTATTATAGTAGTTATATTCTTGTACATAGGAGCAGTATTATAGTAGTTATATTCTTGTACATAGGAGCAGTATTATAGTAGTTATATTCTTGCACATAGGGGGCAGTATTATAGTAGTTATATTCTTGTACATAGGAGCAGTATTATAGTAGTTATATTCATGTACATAGGAGCAGTATTATAGTAGTTATATTCTTGTACATAGGGGCAGTATTATAGTAGTTATATTCTTGTACATAGGAGCAGTATTATAGTAGTTATATTCTTCTACATAGGAGCAGTATTATAGTAGTTATATTCTTGCACATAGGGGGCAGATTATAGTAGTTATATTCTTGTACATAGGAGCAATATTATAGTAGTTATATTCATGTACATAGGAGCAGTATTATAGTAGTTATATTCTTGTACATAGGGGCAGTATTATAGTAGTTATATTCTTGTACATAGGAGCAGTATTATAGTAGTTATATTCTTGCACATAGGGGGCAGTATTATAGTAGTTATATTCTTGTACATAGGAGCAATATTATAGTAGTTATATTCATGTACATAGGGGGCAGTATTATAGTAGTTATATTCTTGTACATAGGAGCAGAATTATAGTAGTTATATTCTTGTACATAGGAGCAGTATTATAGTAGTTATATTCTTGTACATAGGGGCAGTATTATAGTAGTTATATTCTTGTACATTCGGAGCAGTATTATAGTAGTTATATTCATGTACATAGGAGCAGTATTATAGTAGTTATATTCTTGTACATAGGGGCAGTATTATAGTAGTTATATTCTTGTACATAGGAGGCAGTATTATAGTAGTTATATTCTTGTACATAGGAGCAGTATTATAGTAGTTATATTCTTGTACATAGGAGCAGTATTATAGTAGTTATATTCTTGTACATAGGAGCAGTATTATAGTAGTTATATTCTTGTACATAGGGGGCAGTATTATAGTAGTTATATTCCTGTACATAGGGGGCAGTATTATAGTAGTTATATTCTTGTACATAGGAGGCAGTATTATAGTAGTTATATTCTTGTACATAGAGGGCAGTATTATAGTAGTTATATTCCTGTACATAGGGGGCAGTATTATAGTAGTTATATTCTTGTACATAGGAGGCAGTATTATAGTAGTTATATTCTTGTACATAGGAGGCAGTATTATAGTAGTTATATTCTTGTACATAGAGGGCAGTATTATAGTAGTTATATTTTTGTATATAGAGGGCAGTATTATAGTAGTTCTTGTATATTTGTAGAAGTGTTTTACTCAGGGCTGTGATAAGTAAGTTCAGGCCTCTCTGCCCTTTACTAGTTTCTTTCTTGCTTTGCATCATCGGCCCCTTCTCATCATTAATATCATCAGGGCCCCCAGCAGGAGTTTCCCCAATGCTCCCCTGATTCTAGTTGTTATTTTCTCCCTTGGGTAAAGCAATATACCCCGAGTAGTTTTCCCTTCCCTTCAGTGACTCCTCTTGGCAGCTTGTATACCGCACAGTAGTCAGTAGGGGGTGATAATGAGCGCTGCAGAAATAATCTCCCAGAATAGAGAGAATCTGATCTCTGTCCTTGGATTGTGATAAAATACAGGAATTTGTAGAAGGTTTTTTTGGGTCCTTTAGGATTTCTCACCGCGTCATTGTCTGAGGACAATCTCTGGATGCGGAGCTTTGGGCAGACCTTGGATTTCTCTTCTGTCCTCCTGTTACTGATCATTAGTCAATGATGAGGAGCACTCGACGCGGTGTCAGATATTCGGGGGTCTCCGTGGTGACGGACGCTCTCCTGAGCTCTGGTCATTAGTGATTGGGGTTTTTCTGTCCTATGTGCTGAAGTCATGAGAGTCCCTGGCTCGGCCATAATTGCCCAGGATTAGTGACCCCGGGGCAACTGCATTGTCTCCTGCCCCTGCTGTCGGCCCTGGCGCCGGCCGGTGAAGAGAGAACATGCAGCTTCATTTATTTGGGATTAGAAGTCATCCCACCTCTCAAAGAATGGAAGAAGCTGTTATCAGCAATGTAATCAGCACAACTACCCCCAGCATCCTGTCAACAGCAAGAACAGCAGCTCGTCACAGACAATAACACCCAACTGGGCATAAAGTGACAACTACCCCCAGCATCCTGTCAGCAGCGACAGCCGCTCGTCACAGGTTACAACACCCAACTGGGCATCAAGTGACGACTACCCCCAGCATCCTGTCAGCAGCGACAGCAGCTCGTCACAGGTAACAGCACCCAACTGGGCATCAAGTGACGACTGCACCAGATTTCTTCACTGAGGTCCCCAGGCCACATGTAGGGCCGGGACGATGGTTAGGCGAAGGTAGGCGATCGCCTAGGGCACCACTTCATCCCAGGCAGAAAAAGGGGCGCAAAGAGGCACGGAGTGGGCTGAATTTTCCATTTTGGGGGTGCTTTGTGCCTTGTTTGCCTAGGGCACCGGAATACATTGTCCCAGCCCGGGCCACATGTACTGTGCAGCTCCATTCAATAACAGCTAGATCTCTGCTTGCTTTCAGTGAATGGGAGCTGCTGACACTGGGCCTAATACATCCTACAGCTGAGGGTTTACAATGTATCTAGATCATCTTCTGGGAGGTAACAACCTGCTCTCCGCACTGATACATTGTAGCGATGGGTTGGATTTGCTCGTGGTCTTCATCAGGGGCCCCATGAGCCCCGATCCGAGGGCCCGTCCACACTGCAAGGATTTAAAGCAGTTCTTTATGACGGATTTCGGGGTTGGAATCACTCTGAAAACCGACTCTAAAGCATCCCCATAGACCTCAATAGAACATCCGACCTCTAGTCTACACGGCGCAGATTTTCTTAGGTTGGATTTAGAAACCGAAGGCTTTACAAAAATTTGGAAGTTGCACATTCTCCCGCTGGATTTCCAGTGGAAAAAATACTGTTCAAGGTCAATTGGCCGGTGGAATCCGAAATCCGACCGTAAACCCAGCGCCCAAAGGCCTGACAAAAAACCATTGTGCCAATCCATTGGTATCTGTTCTAGAACCTGACAGGTATTTTACGATTGCCGTGTGAACGTTCCCCGAAACACCAGCTCAGGCTTCTTTCCCCGGGCGACCGCTCTTCACGGCTGCAAACCGCGACTGAGCGAAGCTGCGGCGCAACATCTGCGGAAAATTATTCCTTCTTAACCACATATTCCAAATAAAGAAAGGGAACTGCTCCCGAATTTTGTATCATTAACAGCCTTTAAACAGTTCACACCTCTTCCACTGGCCACACCTCTTCCACTGGCCACACCTCTTCACAGGCCACACCTCTAATGAATAAATCACATTTGTCATTTAAAAGCGTTTTAAAAGTCATAACTTCAAAATTTCCCCTAGGGGTTTTTTTTTTCATGTGACTAATTTCCTTTGGAGCCACAAGTGTAGGTGATTCCTGTGCCAACATTGGAGGTGATTCTTGGGCCCCACCAGTGGAGTTGATTCTTGGCCCCCAGTGGGTGATTCTGGGCCACCATGGATTTGATTCTTGGGCCACCGTGGGGTGTTTTGGGGGCCCCCAGGGAGTGATTCTTGGCCCCCCCTGGAGGGGATTCTTTGGGACCATGAGCTGATTTTGGGGCCCCCAGTGGGTGATTTTTGGGGCCACCATGGGCTGATTCTTGGGGCCAACAGTGGGGCTGATTCTGGGCCACCATGGAGCTATTTTTGGGCCACCAGTGGTGCTGATTTTGGGCCCCCACTGGGAGATTCTTGGGGCCCCCCAGTGGAGCTGTTCTTGGGGCCCCCCCATGGGGGTTTTTTCTTGGGCACCCTGGGGGTGATTCTTTGGGGCCCCCCATTTGGAGCTGATTCTTTGGCCACCTGGACTGATTCTTGGGGGCCCCCAGTGGATGATCTTGGGGGCCACCCTGGAGCTGATTCTTGGGCCACCATGGAGCATTTTTGGGGGCCACCATGGAGATGATTTTTTGTGGGCCCCCAGTGGGGGTGATTTTGGGGGCCACCAGTGGAGGTGATTTTTGGGGCCCCAGTGGGATGATTCTTGTGGCCCCCATGGAGGGGATTTAGATAAACCGTGAATTGATTTTGGGGTCCACCGTGGGGGGGATTCTTGGGGCCACCATGGACGATTTGGGCCCCCCATGAAAATTCTTGGGGCCCCCATAGATGATTCTTGGCCCCCCCGTGTAGGTGATTTTTGTGCCCCACCGGGGGCTGATTTTGGGCCAATTGGGGGGTGATTTCTTGGGCCACCCGTGGGGATGATTCTTGGGGCCAAACCCGGGAGGATTCTTTGGGCCCCCAGGGAGCTGTTCTTGGGGCCACCATGGAGTGATTTGGGGCCACCAGTGGACGATTTTTGGGGCCACCAGTGGAGATGATTCTTGTGGCCACCCGTGGAGGGGATTCTTGTGGCCCCCATGGAGGTATTTTGGGGTCCACCGTGGGGGTGATTTTTGGGCCACCAGTGGAGATATTCTTGGGGCCACCATTTGGGGGGTTTTAGAGGCAACCTGAAGTTGATTCTTTGGGGGCCACCATGGGGGTGATTCTTTGGGGGTCACCCTGGAAACGATTTTAGGGCCCCCCAGTGGAGGTGATTTTTGGGGGCCCCGTAGAGCGATTTTTTGGGGCCCCCCGTGTGGTGATTCTTGTGCCCACCCTGGGGCTGATTCTTGGACAACATTGGAGGTTTTCTTGGGGCCACCCGTGGAGCTGATTTTTGGGCCACCAGTGAGCTTTTTCTTTTGGGCACCATGGAGCTGTTTTTGGGGGCCCCCATGGAGATGATTTTTTGGGGCTCACCAGGGGCTGATTTTTAGGGCCACCAGTGGGGATATTCTTGGGGGCCCCCAGTAAGGATTTTTGGGCCAACAAAGAGGGGATTCTTTTGGGGCCCCCAGTGGAGCTGATTCTTTGGGGGGACCATGGGGGTGATTCAAGGCAACAGTGGGTTTTAAATTTTTGGGGGCCACCAGTGGAGTGATACTTGGGGGCACCCGTGGTTTTGATTAGATGATTTTTGGGCCACCAGTGGAGTGATTTTTAGGGCCCACCAGGGAGAGATTCTTGGGGGAACCCGTAACTATTCTTGGCCGCCCCCTTTTGGATTTTGGGGCCCCCCAGTGGGGCGATCTTGGGTCCACAATGGAGCGATTCTTTAGGCCCCCAGTGGATTATTTTTGGGGTCCCACCAGGGGAGGATTTTTGGGCCCCCCTGGGCTGATTTTTGGGGGCCCCCCTGGACTATTTTTGGGGCCACCTGGGGTTGATTTTGGGGCCACCCGTGGAATGATTTTTGGGGCCACCAGTGAGTTTTTTGGGGGCCCCCAGGGATTATTCTTTGGGGGCCCCCATTGAGTTGACTCTTAGGGCCACCATGGGAAAATTTTTTATTCCCCCCATGAGTTGATTCGGGCCCCCAGTGGGGATGATTCTGGGGGCCCCCCATGGGGATAATTCTTATTCCCACCATGGAGTGATTCTTGGGGCCCCCGTGGGGTTGATTTTTGGGGGCCCCCAGTGGAGTGACTTGATTCCCCCCCATGGGGTTTATTTTTGGGGCCACCATGTGAGATTTTTGGGGCCACCAGTGGAGATGATTCTTGGGGCCACCAGTGGAGATGAATCTTGATTCCCACAAGTGGAGTTGATTTTTGGGGCCACCAGTGGTGGTGATTCATGAGGCAACCGGGGGTTGATTTTGGCCACCATGGGGCTATTTTGGGGCCACCTGGAATGATTCTTGGGGCCACAGTTGGTTGACTCTTAGAGCCACCGGGTGATTTGGGCCACCGTGGGAAGTTTTTTTGGGCCCCCAGTGGAGTTGATTCGGGGGGCCACCATTTAAATGCTCTTGGGCCCCAGTAGAGATTCTTTATTCTCAACATGGGTTGATTCTTGGAGCCACCCGTGGGGAGATTTTGGGGGGCCCCCAGTGGGATGATTTTGGGGGCCCATGGAGATAATTCTTGATTCCCACCAGTGGATATGATTCTTGAGGGCCCAAAAGTAAGTTGATTCTTGGGGCCCCATTTTATTTTCTCTTAGGGCCCCCATGGAGATAAAATTTTTGATTCCCACAAAGGATATATTCTTTTTTCCTCATGATTGATTCTTGGGGGCCACAGGGAGATGATTTTTGGGGTACCCAAGAGTGATTTTGGGCCACCCCTGGAGATAATTCTTGATTCCAACCCTGGAGTGATTCTGGGCCACCCGGGGATGATTCTTGGGCCCCGTGGAATGATTCTTGGGTCACCAATGGAGTTGATTCTAGGGGTCCACCATGGACTATTCTTGGGGCCACCATGGAGATGATTCTTGGGGTCACCCTGGAGCTATTTTTAGGGCCCACCAGTGCAGATTATTTTTGGGGCCACCAGTAGAGCTGATTCTTGGGCCAACATTGGAGGTGATTCTTGGGGCCACCAGTTGAGTTGACTCTTAGGGACCCGTGGAGATGATTTTTGTTCTAACATGGTTGTTTTGGGGCCACCCGTGGAGATATTCTTTGGGGCCACCCCTGGAATATTCTTGGGCCACCCTTTGGGGATAATTCTTATTCCCACCGTGGGTATGATTCTTTGGGCCACCCGTGGATTAATCTTGGGGCACCAGTTGAGTTAACCTTAGGGCCACATGGAAATCTTGATTCCCACCCTGAGTTTATTTTTAGGGCCACCATATAGATGATTTGGGGCCACCCTGGGATGATTCTTGGGGCCACCAGTAGAGAGGGAAATTCTTGATTCCCCCCCATGGGGGTGATTCTTGGACCCCCAGGGATTTATTCTTGGGGCCACCGTGGACTGATTCTTTTAGCCCCCAGTGGAATGATTCCTGGGCAAAAACCCGTGGGTTGATTCTTGGGGGCCACCAGTGGAGCTATTCTTTGGGGGTCACCCGTGAGCATTTTAGGGGCCCCCATAAGCTGATTCTTGGCCCCCCCAGTGTAGGTATTCTTGGGATCCACAATGGAGCTGATTCTTTTAGGCCCCATGGATTTTTATTCTTGGGGGCCACCATGGGGCTGATTCTTGGGGCCACCGGGCTGATTCTTGGGCCACCCATGGGGGATTCTGGGGGCCCCATGGGGCTGATTTTTGGGGCCACCATTGGGGTTGATTTTGGGGGCACCCTTGAGTTTATCTTAGCCACCCCGTGGAGGACTTGGGCCACCAGTGGAGCCCGATTTTTGGGGCCCCCATGGATTGATTCTTGGGCCACCATTGGTTTACTCTTAGGGGCCCCCATGGGGATGTTTTTGATTCCCCCGTGGATTGATTCTTGGGGCCACCAGGGAGTTCTGGGGGTACCAGGAATTTTTGGGGCCCCCAGTGGAGTAAATTTTTGATTCCAACATGGGGATGATTCTTGGGGCCCCCATGGAGAGATTCTGGGGGCCAAACCAGGGAATGATTCTTGGGGTCACCAATGGGTTGATTCAGGTCCCCCAGTGGAGCTATTCTTGGGGCCCCCATGGGGAAAAACTTGGGGGCCCATGGGGGCTTTTTTAGGGCCCACCCGTGCAGATGATTTTTGGGGCCCCCAGTAGAGCTGAATTTTTGGGGCCAACATTTGGGGGATTCTTTTGGGCCAACCCTTGATTGCTCTGGGCCACCCTGGAGATGATTTTGATTTCAACGTGGGGTTATTCTTTGGGCCCCCAGGGAGATATTCTTTGGGGCCCCATGGGATGATTCTTGGGGGACCATGGAATAATTTTTATCCCCCCAGTGGATATATTTTTTGGGGCCCCCAGGGGAGTTTGATTCTTGGGGCCCCCCATTTGGTTCTCTTAGGGGCCCCCAGTGGGGTGATTCTTGATTCCCACCATGGGGTTTTTTCTTAGGGCCACCCGTATAGATGTTCTTGGGGCCACCCGGAGATGATTTTGGGGCCCCCATAAGATAATTCTTGATTCCCCCCAGTGGGATGATTTTGGGCCCCCTGGAGATATTCTTGGGGCCCATGGAGTTGATTTTGGGGACCAGTGGGGGCTGATTTTGGGGCCACCCGTGGAGATTTTCTTGGGGGGTCACCAGTGGGGCTGATTTTTTTGGGGTCACCATGGGGGATGATTCTTTTGGGGGACCATAGCTGATTCTTGGCCAAAGGAGGTGATTTTGGGCCACCCGTTAGCTGATTCTTGGGCCACCCGTGGGGAGATTCATGAGGCAACCAGTGGAGTTGATTTTTGGGGGCCACCAGTGGACTGATTTTGGGGCTCACCTGGAGCTGTTTTTAGGGGCCCCCAGTAGAGTATTCTTGGGGCCCCACATGTAGGGGATTCTTTGGGATCCACAAGTGGACTGTTCTTGAGGGCCCCCATGGAGTTGATTTTTGGGGGCCACCATGGGCAGTTCTTGGGGGCCCCCAGTGGGTGATTCTTGGGGCCCCCAGGGGTGATTCTTGGGGGCCCCCAGTGGACTATTTTTGGGGCCACCAGTGGATTATTTTGGGGACACCCTTGAGTTGACTCTTATGCCACCCGTGGAGATGATTCTTGGGGGCCCCCATGGACTATTTTTGGGGGGACCATGATTGATTCTTGGGGGCCCCCAGTTGATTGACTCTTTGGGGACATGGGGATATTCTTGATTCCCCCCGTGGAGTTTTCTTTGGGGCCACCAGTGGGAAATTTTTGTTCCAACCCGTGGAGATGATTTTTGGGGCCACCATGGGGATGATTTTGACCCCAGGGAGATGAAACTTGGGGGCACCAATGATTGATTTTAGGGGTCCCCCCAGTGGACTGATTCTTGGGGGCCCCCAGTGGAGAGATTCTTGGGGCTCACCATGGAGCTGATTTTTTTGGGCCCACCCTGCAGATATTTTTGGGCCACCATAGAGTATTCTTGGGGCCCAAAATTTGGGGGGTGATTCTTGGGCCATCCCTTGATTGACTTTAGGGCCACCCGTGGGGATGATTTTTGGGCCACCAGTGGAGATGATTTTTTTGGGGGCCCCCAGTTGAATAATTCTTGATCCCCCCAGTGGATTGATTCTTGGGGCCACATGGAGTTGATTCTTTGGGCCCCCATGAGTGATTCTTGGGCCACCAGGAGATATTCTTGATTCCCACCAGTGGGGTATGATTTTTGGGGGCCCCCATGGAGTTGATTCGGGGGCCACCTTGATTGACTTTAGGGCACCATGGGGATGATTCTTGATTCCCACCAGTGGAGTTTATTCTTGGGCCCCAGTTGGTTCTTGGGGGCCACCCGTGGGATATTCTGGGGGCCCCATAGAGAAATTCTTTATTCCCACCATGGGGTTGTTCTTGGGGCCACCCCTTTGGGGAATGATTCTTGGGGCCACCCGTGGGGAAAGATTTTTGGGCCCCCAGGGGGGTTGATTCTTTGGGGGCCCCCAGTGAGCTATTCTTTAGCCCCCCATGAGATATTCTTGGGGGTCACCAGTGGGGCTGATTTTTAGGGGTCACCATGGACATGATTCTTGGGGGGCCCCCATAAGGGTGATTCTTGGGCCAAAATTGGGGGATTCTTGGGGCCACCAGTGGGGGCTGATTCTTGGGCCACCCGGGGATGATTCAGAGGCAACCATGGAGTTTATCTTGGGGGCCCCCAGTGGGGCTGATTCTTGGGGCTCACCAGTGGGGGATTTTTTGGGCCCAGCCGTGACTATTCTTTGGGCCCCCCCGTGTAGGTATTTTTTGGGGGCCCCCCAGTGGAGCTATTCTGGATCCCCCAAATGGAGCATTCTTGAGGCCACCATGGGTTGATTCTTGGGGTCCACCCTGGAGCCTATTTTTGGGGCCACCAGTTGGCGATTTTTGGGGGCCCCCCTGGGGTATTCTTGGGGGCCACCAGTGGACGATTTTGGGGCCACCAATGGTTTGATTCTTGGGACACCAGTTTTTGGTTTACTCAGTGCCACCCTGGAAAAATTTTGGGCCACCAGGGAGCTGATTTTTGGGGGCCACCATGGAGTTGATTCTTGGGGGCCCCAGTTGATTGACCTTGGGCCACCCTGGATATTTTTGATTCCCACCAGTGGAGTTTTATTTTGGGGGCCCCGTGGGGATGATTCTTGGGGCCACCCGTGGAGATGTTCTTGGCCCCCGTGGGGTTGATTTTTGGGGCCCCTTATTGACCCTTTGGGGGCCCCCAGTGGAGATGATTTTTTATTCCCCCCATGGGGTTAAATTTTTGGGGCCACCTTTTAGATATTTTTTGGGGGCCCCAAAGATGATTCTTAAGGCACCCGGGAAGATTCTTGATTCCCACCATTGGGGTTGATTTTTGGGGGCCCCCGTGGGGGTGTTCATGAGGCAAACCCTGGAGTTGATTCTTGGGGTCCCCAGTGGAGCGATTTTTGGGGGACCAGGGGGCGTTCTTGGGGCCACCCGGGAGCTTTTTGGGCCACCCTGGATGATTCTGGGCCACCAGTTGAGTTGATCTTAGGGCCACCAGGAGATATTCTTTGGGGGCCACCAGGGGGCTGATTTTTTTTGGGCCCCCAGGAGTTTATTCTTGGGGGCCCCCATTTTAGTGACTCTTAGGCCACCAGGGGAATGATTCTTGTTTTTCCCCCAGTGAGTTGATTCTTGGGGCCCCATGGAGATGATTTCTTGGGGGGCCCCCAGGGGGGATATTTTTTGGGCCCCCAGTGGAGTTGATTCTTGGGCCACCAGTTGAGTTGACTCTTAGGGGCCCCCATGGAGATGATTCTTTATTCCCCCCAATGGAGTTATTCTTGGGGCCCCCCAGTGAATATTCTTGGGGGCCACCAGAGAGATGATTCTTAGGCCCCCTGGGGATGATTCTTATTCCCACCAGGGGGTTGATTTTTTGGGGGCCCCCATGGGGGTGATTCATGAGGCAACCAGTGGAGTTGATTCTTGGGGGCCACCAGTGAGCGATTTTGGGCCACCCGGGAGCTGATTCTTGGGGCCACCAGTGGAGCTATTTTTGGGGCCACCCTGGAAATGATTCGGGGCCACCATTGATTACTCTTTGGGCCACCATGGAGTGATTTTGGGCCCCAGTGGAGTGATTTTTGGGGGCCCCGGAGTTATTTTGGGGGCCCCCAGTTGATTTACTCTTAGGGCCACCAGTGGAAGATTTTTTTTTTTCTCAACAGTGGAGTGATTCTTGGGGGCCCCAGTGGAGAGATTCTTGGGGCCCCAGTGGAAATATTCTTGGGGCCACCAGTGGGTAATTCTTGATCCCACCATGGGGATGATCTTTGGGGCCCCCATGGGATTTCTGGGCCCCAGTGGAGATGATCTTTTGGGGCCCCCATGGAGATGTTTTTGGGGCCACCATGGAGATGATTCTTTGGGGCCCCCCAGTGGAATGATTTTTTTGGGGGCCACCAGTGGAATGGTTCTTGACCCACCTGGAGATGATTCTTGGGCCACCAGTGGGGTTGATTCTTGGGGCCACCATTCAGTTGACCTTAGGGCCACCCGTGGGGATATTTTTTGTTCCCCCCATGTAATGATTCTTGGGGCCCCATTTGGGGAAAATTCATAAAGGCACCCCTGGGGTTATTCTTTATTCCCACCCGTGGAGTTGATTTTTGGGGGCCCCCGTGGTGGTGATTCATGGGGCAACCAGGGAGTTTATTCTTGGGGCCCCCATGGGGTTATTTTTTGGGGCCCCCAGTAGTAAAAGATTCTTGGGGGCCCCCAGTGGAGTTGATTTTTTGGGCCCCTCAGTGGGGCGATTTACCCCTTACACTACTGCATTTTCTCTTCCGCAAAGGAGACCTTAAAGGGGTTGTCAAGTCACTTTTTTAATTGTGTCCATTATTTGTGCCTACCTATTCCTACATATCCCCCCCTTTTAGGGCTCCGCTCCAATGTCACTATAAGCTACGACCTGTGTGATCTTCCTGATAGGGTGCCAGCACTGGTTTCTATAGCCAAGACCCCGTTTTTATCTTCCCGAAGGGGTGCAAGCATGGGTTTCTATAGCTACAGACCTGTTCCATCTCTCCTGTTAGGCTGTCAACTGGTTGCTAAGCTACAACCCCGGGTTCTCGCGCCCAGTAAGCCATAAAAAACCCCCAAATTCACAGTGAAACTAAGAAAACAGGACTGAGTAAAATGAATCAATGTAGTAGAGACCCCTTTAATGCCCAGGGGGCCCTGTCCATCGACCTAATATATGTATATGTCGAGGGACAGGGTTTTTTTAAAAAAACCAATATCTTAGGGGCCTCTTCATCACACCAAGGGGTTATAACCTCATCATCAGCAGTATCACCCCCATCATTCTGGGCTGGGCACTTGATGTGGACCCTGCAGTGATCATGCAGGTAACGTTATGTGACGGGGGCAGGTTTTGGCTGCAGTTGGCTTCACTTGCACCTTCTGGAGAGATCCCACCTGAGCGAGTCGGGGCAACACCCGCGAACATGGCGCGATTTGACAGGGCCGGGCCGACCTTTTTTGGGTGCCCTTTTTCCCCCCATTGTATTACAGGTAAAGTAAAGGAACAAAAGGGCCTCGGACCCAGATGTGCCGGGAGCCCGGGTTAAAGCCCCGCACTGCCCTCATGACACATTGCATATACCGCCAAAATACCCCCCGGTTAAATGTACCACCATTTTAGCCACAGGCCCATCCCCGCATCGCCCCCCCCTGAGACAGGGGGACTTCTAATTACTAACACTTATAATATCCATCATCCATACATACAGTCAAAAATCCATCCCTGCAAAATAAACCCCTACAAACCGCCTTAAAACATCATCCCAAAATTTCCTTTATATATACAACCTCACCCCCTCATCCATATATACCATAAACAGCCCCTAAAAACATCATCCATATATACCTCATACATACAGCCTCTATCCATCATCCATATATACCTCATACATACAGCCTCTATCCATCATCCATATACCTCATACATACAGCCTATATCTATCATCCATATATACCTCATACATACAGCCTCTATCCATCATCCATATATACCTCATACTTACAGCCTCTTAACCATCATCCATACTCATAACTTCATACATACCGCCGTCTATCATCATTCCATATCATAAACCTCATACATACAGTCATCTATCCATCATCCATACATACTTAAGACAACACAGCCCTCTATCCATCATCCATATATAACTCATACATACAGCCTGTATCCATCATCCATATATACCTCATACATACAGCCTGTATCCATCATCCATATATACCTCATACATACAGCCTCCATCATCCATATATACCTCAAACATACAGCCTCTATCCATCATCAATATACCTCATACATACAGCCTCTACCATCATCCCATCTATATACCTCATACATACAGCCTCTATCCATCATCCATATATACCTCATACATACAGCCTCTATCCATCATCCATATATACCTCATACATACAGCCTCTATCCATCATCCATATATACCTCATACATACAGCCTCTATCCATCATCGATATATACCTCCATACATACAGCCTCTATCCATCATCCATATAACTACTACTCATACAAACACCTCTATCAATCATCCATTAAAAACCGACACACATACAACAGCCGGTATCCATCATCCATATACCTCATACATACAGCCTATATCCATCATTCATATATACCTCATACATACAGCCTCTATCCATCATCCATATATACCTCATACATACAGACTCTATCCATCAACCAAATCACTCACCTCATACATACAGCCTATATCCATCATCCATATATACCTCATACATACAGCCTCTATACATCCATCCTTATATACCTCATTCTACATCTATGATTCCATATCATCATCCATATATACCTCATACATACAGCCTCTATCCATCATCTATATATACCTCATACATACAGTCTATATCAATCATCCATATATACCTCATACATACAGCCTATATCCATCATCCATATATTTCATGCATACAGCCTGTATTCATCATCCATATATACCTCATACATACAGCATCTATCATCATCCATATATACCTCATACATACAGCCTCTATCCATCATCCATATATACCTCATACATACAGCCGGTATCCATCATCCATATACCTCATACATACAGCCTGTATCCATCATCCATATATACCTCATACATACAGCCTCTATCCATCATCCATATATACCTCATACATACAGCCTCTATCCATCATCCATATATACCTCCATACATACAGCCTGTATCCATCATCCATATATACCTCCATACATACAGCCTCTATCCATCATCCATATATACCTCCATACATACAGCCTCCATCATCCATATATACTAGGGGAGGTGGGGTCCCTCATACAACATCCGGCATCCATCATCCATATATACCTCATACATACAGCCTGTATCCATCATCCATATATACCTCATACATACAGCCTCTATCCATCATCTATATATACCTCATACATACAGCCTGTACCATCTCGCATATATACCTCCCATACACTACAGCCCTATATCACATCATCTACAATATCACCTCCATAACATACAGCCTCTATCACATACATCCATAATATACCTCTATACATAACAGTGCCTATCTGATCCATCATCCATATATAACTCATACATACAGCCTGTATCATCCATATATACCTCATACATACAGCCTCTATCTATCATCCATATATACCTCATACATACAGCCTCTATCCATCATCCATATATACCTCATACATACAGCCTCTATCCATCATCCATATATACCTCATACATACAGCCTCTATCCATCATCCATATATACCTCATACATACAGCCTGTATCCATCATCCATATATACCTCATACATACAGCCTATATCCATCATCCATATATACCTCATACATACAGCCTCTATCCATCATCCATATATACCTCATACATACAGCCTCCATCATCCATATATACCTCATACATACAGCCTCCATCATCCATATATACCTCATACATACAGCCTGTATCCATCATCCTTATATACCTCATACATACAGCCTCTATCCATCATCCATATACCTCATACATACAGCCTCTATCCATCATCCATATATACCTCAAACATACAGCCTGTATCCATCATCCATATATACCTCATACAAACAGCCATATCTATCATCCATATATAACCATACATACACAGCCATCTATTCCACATCACTCCAGATATACCTCATACATACAGCCTGTTATCCATCATCATATATACCTCAAACATACAGCCCTGACTATCCACACCATATATACCTCATACATACCTCTATACATCATCCATATATACCTCATACATACAGCCTCTATCCATCATCCATATATACCTCATACATACAGCCTCCATCATCCATATATACCTCATACATACAGCCTCTATCCATCATCCATATATACCTCATACATACAGCCTCCATCATCCATATATACCTCATACATACAGCCTCTATCTATCATCCATATATACCTCATACATACAGCCTGTATCCATCATTCATATATACCTCATACATACAGCCTCTGTCCATCATCCATATATACCTCATACATACAGCCTCTATCCATCATCCATATATACCTCCATACAATACAAGCCTGTTATCCGATCATCCATGATATACCATCATACATTCTCAGCCTCTCAACCATCATCCCATATATCTACCCACATACATACAGCCTCCATCATCCATATATACCTCATACATACAGCCTCCATCATCCATATATACCTCATACATACAGCCTGTATCCATCATTCATATATACCTCATACATACAGCCTCTATCCATCATCCATATATACCTCATACATACAGCCTCTATCCATCATCCATATATACCTCATACATACAGCCTCTATCCATCATCCATATATACCTCATACATACAGCCTGTATCCATCATCCATATATACCTCATACATACAGCCTCTATCCATCATCCATATATACCTCATACATACAGCCTGTATCCATCATCCATATATACCTCATACATACAGCCTCCATCCATCATCCATATATACCTCATACATACAGCATCTATCATCATCCATATATACCTCATACATACAGCCTCTATCCATCATCCATATATACCTCATACATACAGCCTCTATCCATCATCCATATATACCTCCATACATACAGCCTGTATCCATCATCCATATATACCTCATACATACAGCCTCTACCAAACATCCAATATACCTCATACATACAGCCTCTATCAATCATCCATATATACCTCCATACATACAGCCGGTATCCATCATCCATATACCTCATACATACAGCCTATATCCATCATTCATATATACCTCATACATACAGCCTCTATCCATCATCCATATATACCTCCATACATACAGCCTGTATCCATCATCCATATATACCTCCATACATACAGCCTGTATCCATCATCCATATATACCTCATACATACAGCCTCTATCCATCATCCATATATACCTCATACATACAGCCTCTATCCATCATCCATATATACCTCCATACATACAGCCTGTATCCATCATCCATATATACCTCATACATACAGCCTCTATCCATCATCCATATATACCTCATACATACAACCTCTATCCATCATCCATATATACCTCATACATACAGCCTCTATCCATCATCCATATATACCTCATAACAATAACAACCTCTAATCCATCATTCATAAGTACCTACCTCAATATACACCGCCCTCTATGCCATCATCCATATATACCCTCAATATAACAGATTCTATTCCATCATCCATATAATAACCTTCCATCAACCATACAGCCTCTATCATCATCCATATATACCTCCATAGATACAGTCTATATCCATCATGCATATATACCTCATACATACAGCCTCCATCATCCATATATACCTCATAAATACAGCCTCTATCCATCATCCATATATACCTCATACATACAGCCTCTATCCATCATCCATATATACCTCATACATACAGCCTCCATCATCCATATATACCTCATACATACAGCCTCTATCCATCATCCATATATACCTCATACATACAGCCTCTATCCATCATCCATATATACCTCATACATACAGCCTCTATCCATCATCCATATATACCTCATACATACAGCCTCTATCCATCATCCATATACCTCATACATACAGTCTAGATAGATAGATAGATATGAGTTAGATATGAGATCAGGGGCGTTGCTAGGATCCCAAAACATCCGGGGCCCGGGCCCTCTGTGTTAATTGGTTGATATAACAAAGTTCTCGATATTCAAAGTATTGATCAAATGTGTCTGGTTGTGTACAATCTTCAGTTGGTGATTCCACGGCTGTGGTATCCTCGTCGATATTGTAGAAGTGGTTTTTCACTGTAAGAATCACCAACTGAAGATTGTACACAACCAGACACATTTGATCAATACTTTGAATATCGAGAGTAACTTTGTATATAATCAACCAATTAATGATCTCAGAGAGTGAACCTAACCTTCAACATCCACAACCGGCCAACCTTTAAAAAGAAAAATGAAAATTTCTATCCCTATTAAAAACTCAAGACCTCTTGGGCATGGGACGAGCTTTTCAAGAATCAGTAGACGAAGGAGATTACATTCAGAACTACTAAAAACAACAAAGCGTCAACAGTTTTCCACAACATCATCCACTCAAACCTTACGTTGGAGGAAGCCTGTATAAGCTTAAACATCAACTCCACAAATAATAAAGATCTCAATAAGACAAGCATACAAAGGGAGGGCGGATAGTAAGTCCCTTAATTCAGGACTGTATAAGCTTGCTAAATGACAAATAGATGCGAGAGGATAATAATCCGACATTTACCTATAAGATCTCTTATAATCCTACTGAAGCCATTCAAATCAAATTAAGCGTAAACTGCTGGATTATGGCATCTACTCGGGAGCTATCTCCCAAAAATTAGCAGATAAATTATTTGTTTGCGAATTTCCAGGTTCTATATCTACACTCGCCTTCCCAAATCCATAAGGACACTTTTCCACCTCCCCCTCCGCCCCATTGCCAGTGTGGTATATGGAATCCTTACTGAACATCTGGTGTTGACTGGATTGTCCACATGTACTACATCCTAACGGTATTAAAAATATCTGAAACTACATAAAAAGATGTCACCAAAGATTTTAGTGAGGCAATAATGTCCTAAACCAGTCAGGACTAGTAATTCATCTGTGCTTACCTGTTGATGTAGAGGTACTTTAACCCTCCATTCCCCATAAATTAAAAGGAATAGCAACACTTGAAAAATTATTTGCAATAAATAATAGATGATATTCACGATGCCATAAAATGAGTTTCTATGTTTTAAGTGTTGAATTTCTTTTCTACATAACAATAACTACTTTTCATACTCGATAACTCCCTTTTACAATCCCAAAACAGGGTACATCAATGGGTTCCAAATGCACCCCTGCGCTGGTCTAAATTTCACATAGTGCATATGGGACCGAACAGTTTCCTGTTGACACCCATTGCCTCCTTCTCCTCCCACATCAGGGATGGTAAGGAAGCGGTACATTGATGACCATACCTCCTGGTTGTGGGAGGTGGACAGTCATCGGCTGGCCCTAATTGTAGAATATAATCAATAATAACAAATTCAAACCAAAAATTCACGACTGGCACTGGCACCCTGAATCAATCACATTTCATTTGGAAGGTGAACTAGACGGGAAACGAAACAAGGAATCATTATTTCTCATTTAGAAAAAGAATAAGCGCACAAAACCGTTTATTAATTGGCCAGCTCTCTTCAGACCAAACACGTCGGGATAATATCCCGTTTGGGTGTGAGCTGCAATGCAGAACTAAAAACGAAATTCCACAACTGAGAAATTATTTATGAACATACCACCAAGCCTTAGATAGACCTCAAAATCGGGAGACCCGGACAAAATTCTAAATCAAGCATTCTTGAAGGTTTTCCCATACTTCCCAGACACAATTACTATAATCGAAATATCAAAACAAATTAATAACAAGCACCGAATTTAGACCTTCTCCAATACCTATAATGTCATCCCAGTAGAGGTAAAAATAGTCCAATATTATAAAAGGAATCCTTCCCCACTTCTATATATACCTCTAACATTCGCGAAATTATTAAAGCAATAAAATCAACTTTGTATCAGAGAAGCCCTTCACTAGCCAATATGCATACTCCTCATATTATGTTCCTCAACTAAAAAATCCACACATACTAATAACCTGTTATCAAACAAGGCTCCAAAAACGTAGTTATCAGCAAAACAAGCCTCTTTATTTCTTTTTACTTATCCATTGAGACTGTGGACATGCAAGGTGTATTACTTGCAAGTACATGATCAACATAAAATTTTTTACAGCAACTTCTACAAAAAATAAACATAAAATTAAAACTTATATTAATTGCTGTACACGCAACGTAATCTATCTCATCACTTGCAGTATTCAGCCAGCTCCAAATGAGTAGATCAAACACCCAAAACTAGCTTAAAAACTTAAAAAAACAGAATTTCTAGTACAGGCATTTATCTGACTACATATTATAAACAGAGCCCCACACATGAGTCTCCATGAGTACATCACGGCATATTTTGGTGTTTGGCCGAACACCATGCAGGATCAACTTCTTGAATCCTTCCAATGTCAAGGGAGCATTGTGAAATTGTACATAATCCTAAAAGAGGAGGAGATATCAGAAGAAAATTACTATCACGAGAGGCGTGGTGGATAGTACAGTTAAACACCCGCTTTCCCCACGGCCTCAATAAAAGACATCATGTTTTATTATTAGAGTACACATTTTATTTTTCATATTTTTTCATCTTTGGATACAATTTATTTTCCTTTATGTCTGTCTTTTTCCGTCTCCTGATTATTTCTCTCTGTGTGTGTGTGTGTTTTTTCACTATATTCTTGTTGATAGTTTATCTTACATAGAATACCACCTCTTACATGTTCATGCTAAATTTATGGCCTTTAAAAGGAACTAATGTATCTCATTTTCGTCACACCATGACTAAGGGAGGAGTCTCCCGAAACGCGCCAGTGTGCAATACCACCATGTTTCCTCTGTGAGATGCCTTGATGTTTTAAACTGAACAAATAAAGCGACTATTTTTTACCTTTGACAAATACGTCTTGACGGTCTGCTGGATTACCCTTCCTGGTCTACAACACATGTGACTATCAGCTGTACACAGGCTCTGATTACATATACCACCGCCATACATGATATCATATAGAGGTGGTAGACACCAGTGTAAACACAGGCTCTGCAGACTGTATATTACCTTCCATACAGTACCATGAAAGTCGATAGCAACCACCAGTGTACACAGGCTCGCAGTACAGAATATTACACCATATCAATAACAAGTGAACATGATATGTGGTTAGACCAACAGTGTACACAGGCTCTGCAGACTTTAATATTACCTCCATACAGTGACCATAATATGTGGTAGACACCAGTCACATACACAAGGCTCTGCAGAGCGACTGTAGATTACCTCCATTCAGTGAACAATAAAGTGAGGTAGACACAGTGTACACAGGCTCAGCAGAACTTAAATTACTCCCATG
Source organism: Phyllomedusa bahiana (assembly GCA_025379985.1). Classification (NCBI taxonomy): domain Eukaryota; kingdom Metazoa; phylum Chordata; class Amphibia; order Anura; family Hylidae; genus Phyllomedusa; species Phyllomedusa bahiana. Next base: position 55,060 of record JAODAL010017079.1, read on the forward strand.
ACATTGACCATATAGTGGTAGACGCACTAGTGATACACAGGCTCTGACAGACTGTATATTACCTCCATACAGAGATGACCATCTAGTGGTAAGACACCAGTGTACACAGGCCTCTGACATGACTAGATATATAAACCTCATGCAAGCGACCATCATAGTTGGTAAGATACACCCAGTGTAACACAGGCACCTGCAGACTGGTATTTCTACCTCCATACAGTGACCATATATGTAGATAGACACCAGTGTACACAGGCTCTACAACACGACATATACCTCCATACAGTAGACCATATAGTGTAGTAGCAGGACCATGAACACACAGGAGCTCTGCAGACAGAATACATTTACCCTACCACATAGTAACCATATAGTGGTAGATATCAGTGTACATCAGCCTCGTGCACGACTGTATATTACCACCTCCATACAGCTGACCATAAAGTAGTAGATACTTATGTAGCGTAGGCATCAGCAGAAAAAAAAAAGATATAACACATGCAGTTACATTTGGTGACTTACAGTAGATGTATCTGAAGAGTTGTTCTCTTTCTCTTCTTCTTCTTCTCCATCTGTCCCAGACGCCCTGATGACTTCTCCCGGCCACAACTCTTCACTGAAAAATTTACAAAACAAACATCTGATACTCCTCACAGTATCAGCACTTCTCTACCAATTCCTATCTCTATACAAACTCCCCATCTATAGTGGCCAAAATGGTAATAATTACCCCCTTGTGCCCCAAACGGTTATTGGGCTCCCACTTGTGCACAAAGTTTTAGTCTTGTTTTGTAAACCAATATAGGAAGTAGTGAAATCCCCTGAGACAGTATGTAGGCACACCCCCAAATGTAGGCAGTCCTCAGTTAGGTAGGTAAAGTTATAGGTCCCCCAATAGATCGGTATCTCGGTCCCATATTAAGTAGAAAGGTAGTTATATAAACCGCAGAATAGAAATATAAGTAGAAATATAGATCCCTATTATGCAGTTATATAGGCCCCTGTAGGTAGTTATAGGCCCCTGTAGGTTAATATTTGCCCACTGTAACCAGGTAGTAGCCCACTGTAGCCATATTGCTGTCCCCTCTAGCCAGGTTATTAGCCCCCATAGCCAGTAATATGCCCCCTGTAGCCAGGTTACTGCCCCCTAAGCCATTAATATGCCCCCTTTAGCCAGTTTACTGCCCCCTTTAGCCAGGTAATATGCCCCTTTGCCAGTAATATGCCCCGTTTAACCAGTAATATGCCCTCTTTAGCCAGGTAAAATGCCCCTATAGCCAGGTGATATGCCCTCATAGCCAGGTCATATGCTTCTTTGCCAGTAATATGCCCCGTTTAACCAGTAATATGCCCCCTTTAGCCAGGTAATATGCCGCTATAGCCAGGTGATATGCCCTCATAGCCAGGTAATATGCCCCCATAGCCAGGTGATATGCCCCCATAGCCAGGTGATATGCCCCCATAGCCAGGTGATATGCCCCTATAGCCAGGTGATATTCCCCCATAGCTAGGTAATATGCCCTCATAGCCAGGTGATATGCCTCTATAGCCAGTAATATGCCCCCATAGCCGGTAATATGCCACCATAGCCAGGTAATATGCCCCCATAGCCAGTAATATGCCTCCATAGCCAGGTAATATGCCTCCATAGCCAGTAATATGCCCCCATAGCCAGTAATATGCCCACATAGCCAGGTATTATGCCTCCATAGCCAGTATTATGCCCCCATAGCCAGGTAATTTGCCCCCATAGCCAGTAATATGCCCCCATAGCCAGGTAATATGCCCCCATAGTCATTAATATGCCCCCATAGTCAGTAATATGCTCCCATAGCCAGGAAATATACCCCCATAGTCAGTACTATGCCCCCATAGTCAGAAATATGCTCCCATAGTCAGTAATATGCCCCAATAGCCAGGCACTATGCCCCCATAGCCAGTAATATACCCCCATAGACAGGTAATATGCCCCCATAGTCAGTAATATGCCCCCATAGCCAGGCAATATACCCCCATAGCCAGGCAATATGTCCCCATAGTCAGTAATATGCTCCCATAGTCAGTAATATGCCCCCATAGCTAGGCAATATGCCCCCATAGTCAGTAATATGCCCCCATAGCCAGGCAATATGCCCCCATAGTCAGTAATATGCCCCCATAGCCAAGCAATATGCCCCCATAGCCAGACAATATGCCCCCATAGCCAGTAATATGCCCCCATAGCCAGTAATATGCCCCCATAGCCAGGTAATATGCCTCCATAGTCAGTAATATGCCCCCATAGCCAGGCAATATACCCCCATAGCCAGGCAATATGCCCCCATAGTCAGTAATATGCCCCCATAGCCAGGTATTATGCCTCCATCGCCAGTAATATGCCCCCATAGCGAGTAATATGCCCCCATAGTCAGTAACATGCCCCATAGCTAGGCAATATGCCCCCATAGTCAGTAATATGCCTCCATAGCTAGGCAATATGCCCCCATAATATGCCTCCATAGCCAGTAATATGCCCCCATAGCCAGTAATATGCCCCCATAGCCAGGCAATATGCCCCCATAGCCAGGTAATATGCCCCCATAGTCAGTAATATGCCCCCATAGCTAGGCAATATGCCCCCATAGTCAGTAATATGCCTCCATAGTCAGTAATATGCCCCCATAGTCAGTAATATGCCTCCATAGTCAGTAATATGCCTCCGTAACCAGTAATATGCCCCCATAGTCAGTAATATGCCCCCATAGTCAGTAATATGCTCCCAAAGCCAGGCAATATGCCCCCATAGTCAGTAATATGCTCCCAAAGCCAGGCAATATGCCCCCATAGTCAGTAATATGCCCCCATAGCTAGGCAATATGCCCCCATAGTCAGTAATATGCCCCAAAGCCAGGCAATATGCCCCCATAGTCAGTAATATGCCCCCATAGCCAGGCAATATGCCCCCATAGTCAGTAATATGCCCCCAGAGTCAGGCAATATGCCCCCATAGTCAGTAATATGCTCCCATAGTCAGTAATATGCCCCCATAGTCAGACAATATGCCCCCATAGTCAGTAATATGCCCCCATAGTCAGGCAATATGCCCCCATAGTCAGTAATATGCTCCCATAGTCAGTAATATGCCCCCATAGTCAGTAATATGCCCCCATAGCCAGTAATATGCCCCCATAGTCAGACAATATGCCCCCATAGTCAGTAATATGCCCCCATAGTCAGGCAATATGCCCCCATAGTCAGTAATATGCTCCCATAGTCAGTAATATGCCCCCATAGTCAGGCAATATGCCCCCATAGTCAGTAATATGCTGCCATAGTCAGTAATATGCCCCCATAGTCAGTAATATGCTCCCATAGTCAGTAATATGCCCCCATAGTCAGACAATATGCCCCCATAGTCAGTAATATGCCCCCATAGTCAGGCAATATGCCCCCATAGTCAGTAATATGCCCCCATAGCCAGGCAATATACCCCCATAGCCAGGCATTATGTCCCCATAGTCAGTAATATGCTCCCATAGTCAGTAATATGCCCCCATAGCCAGGCAATATGCCCCCATAGCCAGGCAATATGCCCCCATAGTCAGTAATATGCCCCCATAGCCAAGCAATATGCCCCCATAGCCAGACAATATGCCCCCATAGCCAGACAATATGCCCCCATAGTCAGTAATATGCCCCCATAGCCAGAAATATGCCCCCATAGCCAGGTAATATGCCCCCATAGTCAGTAATATGCCCCCATAGCCAGGCAATATACCCCCATAGCCAGGCAATATGCCCCCATAGTCAGTAATATGCCCCCATAGCCAGGTAATATGCCTCCATCGCCAGTAATATGCCCCCATAGCAAGTAAAACGCCCCCATAGTCAGTAACATGCCCCATAGCTAGGCAATATGCCCCCATAGTCAGTAATATGCCTCCATAGCTAGGCAATATGCCCCCATAATATGCCTCCATAGCCAGTAATATGCCCCCATAGCCAGGCAATATGCCCCCATAGCCAGGTAATATGCCCCCATATCAGTAATATGCCCCCATAGCTAGGCAATATGCCCCCATAGTCAGTAATATGCCTCCATAGTCAGTAATATGCCCCCATAGTCAGTAATATGCCTCCATAGTCAGTAATATGCCTCCGTAACCAGTAATATGCCCCCATAGTCAGTAATATGCCCCCATAGTCAGTAATATGCTCCCAAAGCCAGGCAATATGCCCCCATAGCCAGGTAATATGCCCCCATAGTCAGTAATATGCTCCCATAGTCAGTAATATGCCCCCATAGCTAGGCAATATGCCCCCATAGTCAGTAATATGCCCCAAAGCCAGGCAATATGCCCCCATAGTCAGTAATATGCCCCCATAGCCAGGCAATATGCCCCCATAGTCAGTAATATGCCCCCATAGTCAGGCAATATGCCCCCATAGTCAGTAATATGCCCCCATAGCCAGTAATATGCCCCCATAGTCAGACAATATGCCCCCATAGTCAGGCAATATGCCCCCATAGTCAGGCAATATGCCCCCATAGTCAGTAATATGCCCCCATAGTCAGTAATATGCCCCCATAGTCAGTAATATGCCCCCATAGCCAGTAATATGCCCCCATAGTCAGACAATATGCCCCCATAGTCAGTAATATGCCCCCATAGTCAGGCAATATGCCCCCATAGTCAGTAATATGCTCCCATAGTCAGTAATATGCCCCCATAGTCAGTAATATGCCCCCATAGTCAGGCAATATGCCCCCATAGTCAGTAATATGCCCCCATAGTCAGTAATATGCCCCCATAGTCAGTAATATGCTCCCATAGTCAGTAATATGCCCCCATAGTCATTAATATGCCCCCATAGTCAGTAATATGCTCCCATAGTCAGACAATATGCCCCCATAGTCAGTAATATGCCCCCATAGCTAGGCAATATGCCCCCATAGTCAGTAATATGCCCCCATAGTCAGTAATATGCCCCCATAGTCAGTAATATGCCCCCATAGTCAGTAATATGCCTCCATAGTCAGTAATATGCCCCCATAGTCAGTAATATGCCTCCATAGTCAGTAATATGCCTCCGTAACCAGTAATATGCCCCCATAGTCAGTAATATGCCCCCATAGTCAGTAATATGCTCCCAAAGCCAGGCAATATGCCCCCATAGCCAGGTAATATGCCCCCATAGTCAGTAATATGCTCCCATAGGCCCCATAGCCACGCAATATGCCCCCATCGTCATTAATTTGCCGGAAAGGCTGTCAATATGCCCCCATAGTCAGTAATATGCCTCCATAGCCAGGCAATATGCCCCCATAGCCAGGTAATATGCCCCCATAGTCAGTAATATGCCCCCATAGCTAGGCAATATGCCCCCATAGTCAGTAATATGCCTCCATAGTCAGTAATATGCCCCCATAGTCAGTAATATGCCTCCATAGTCAGTAATATGCCTCCGTAACCAGTAATATGCCCCCATAGTCAGTAATATGCCCCCATAGTCAGTAATATGCCCCCATAGTCAGTAATATGCCCCCATAGTCAGACAATATGCCCCCATAGTCAGTAATATGCCCCCATAGTCATTAATATGCCCCCATAGTCAGTAATATGCTCCCATAGTCAGTAATATGCCCCCATAGTCAGTAATATGCCCCCATAGTCAGGCAATATGCCCCCATAGTCGGGAATATGCTCCCATAGGCAGTAATATGCCCCCATAGTCAGTAATATGCACCCATAGTCAGTAATATGCCCCCATAGTCATTAATATGCCCCCATAGTCAGTAATATGCTCCCATAGTCAGTAATATGCCCCCATATCATTAATATGCCCCATAAGTCAGTAATATCTCCCATAGTCAGTAATATGCCCCCATAGTCTGTAATATGCCCCTTATAGCCAGTAATATGCCCCCAATAGCCAGCAATATACCCCCATAGTCAGGCAATATGCCCCCATAGTCAGTAATATGCCCCCATAGTCAGGCAATATGCCCCCATAGTCAGTAATATGCCCCCATAGCCAGTAATATGCCCCCATAGTCAGACAATATGCCCCCATAGTCAGTAATATGCCCCCATAGTCAGTAATATGCCCCCATAGTCAGGCAATATGCCCCTATAGCCAGGCAATATGCCCCCATAGTCAGTAATATGCCCCCATAGTCAGACAATATGCCCCCAGAGTCAGTAATATGCCCCCATAGTCTCCAATATGCCTCCATAGCCTGTAATATGCCCCCCTAGCCAGTCATATGCCCCGATAGTCAGACAATACCCCCCCTATCGTAATTCCCCCCATATCATAAAATCTCCCATAGCAGTTTCGCCTCCTTTCCTAATAAAAATAAAAAAAAAAAACACCAAACCCCAGCACAGTCCAGTCCCCTAATGGGAAAGTTAAGCGGTGGACATCACACCCTGCTGCTTACGCCTCTCGCGGGGGCCCGGACCTCCGCGGCCGGCAGAGCTTTTGTTAGGGATCCCAGCGTCGCAGGGGGGGGATGAAAGCGATGCGTCACCCCCCTGCGACCCCGTGTAGTACACGCTTACCAAGCTAATACATGCGGGGGAGAAAAAGGAGGGAACGACCTGACTGCACGGGTGCTGGAAATGGCCCCACAGCGGAGGTTTGGTGGGTGGGGCCCCACCAGGAGCGCTCCAGGGCCCCCGGCAGCGGGGCCCAAAACCCCAGACATTCGGGGGAAAAGCAGATTTTTTTGGGGGTCATGCCCAATGAATCGCCCACGACCCACTGTATGAGATACAGTTTTTGAAGATAGTAGATAATTTGAAGATAGTAGATATATAAAAGATTGAAGATAGTGATAGGGATAGATATGAGATAGATAAAATGAGAAAAGATGATAGATTTAGATAGATAGACGAGATAATAATATGAAAAGATAGATGATAGAAGATAGATAGATATAGGTAGATAATAATAGAATGAGTGATAGATAGATATTAGATAGATAAAGGAATAAAGATATAAATAGATAGATATAGTAGATAGATAGATAGATATGAGATGATAATAGATATGAATAATAGATAATATGGATAAGTAGATAGATAGGGGAGGAAAAAGGGGAAGATATAGATAGATAGATATGAGATGTAATAATAGATTGGGTAGAAGAAGAAGAAGATAGATAGATAAGATGATGATAGATAGTAATAATATGAATAGATAATAGATATGGGGTAGATAAAATAAAGATAGATAATAGTAGATTAATAGATAAAGAAAGATAGAAGATATGAGATAGATAGATAGAAAGTAGTAATAATAAGGGGTAATAGATAATTTATAGATATGAATATATGATAGGGGTAGATATATATAGATAGATTAGAAGATATGAGATAGATAGATAAAAGGATAGATAATGATAGATAGATAGATAGGAGATAGATGGGAATAGATAGATAGATTGATAGATAGATATGGGATAGATAGATAGATATGAGATAGATAGATAGATAGATAGATAGATAGATATGAGATATGAGATAGATAGATAGATAGATAGATATGAGATAGATATGAGATAGATAGGAGATAGATAGATAGATAGATAGATAGATAGATAGATAGAGAGATATGAGATATGAGATATATAGATAGATAGATATGAGATAGATAGATAGATAGATAGATAGATAGATAGATAGATAGATAGATATGGGATAGATATGAGATATATAGATAGATGTGAGATAGATGGATATGAGATAGATGGATGGATAGATAGATATGAGATAGATGGATAGAGAGATAGATAAATAGATATGAGATAGATAGGAGAGAGAGATAGATATGAGACAGATAGATTAGAGAGAGAGATAGATAGATATGGGATAGATAGATAGATATGAGATAGATAGATAGATATGAGATAGATAGATAGATAGATAGATAGATGGAAAGAACATAGATAGATAGATAGATAGAGAGATCGATACTGTGGGCCGCATGTATGAATTTTGGTGTTTAAACGCCAATTTTCATGTGCATAATAATAGTGTAGACTGCGCCTGAATCTATGAACCTGTTCTACTGCGGGTCATAGATTTAGGGCTTTCCAGCTACAAAGCGACACTTCTGGCTCAGGTGAACCCCTTGTAAAGTGCTCTACCTGTTCCAGCAGTAATGGCCGGGATTTGCCGGACTGAAACTATAAATGTGCAGCTTCGTGCGGTTGTAGAGCGCCCCCTCCAGCACGCCCCTGATCTCAGGCGCATTACACAGTGCTGCGGACGCCCTGTAATGCGCCTGATATTGGTGTATGGAAAGGTTTTCATTAATATGAATGCGTTCATACCTGCCGCCCTATGTATTCATTATAGAAGCCTCCATGAGTCACACATATCCCGCGGCGCCGTCTTCTGCGCTTCCCTCCCCCGTGCTTTACACTGCAGCTTTGCTCACTGAGGGCGCAGTCTCCCCTGTGATTTCCGAGGCTCCGGCCCACATGCTTTACACTGCAGCTCTGCTTGTTCAGATGCACAAAGAGAAGGTTATGAATTATAGGGAACTACACCAGAGAGAAGGAAGGGTTAACGGGCCCCGCAGCACAGAGGAAGGGCGGCTGCAACCTGCACCGATCCTCTACCTGCCTAATTGCAGTGTCCTTCAGCCTCAATGGTGCAGCGCCCCCAAGTGGTCATATGTAATTCACGCTCCTTCACACCTGCAGCCGGAGATCTGTGCTCTGTGTGCCTGTGTTTGTGGCTTTGCAGAAAAGAAAAAGAGGGACCCGGCGCAAAAGTAGAATATACAATAAAGCCCGAGCTAAAGGCTTATTTAAAATGTGTCACTTTATTCTTAAAATTGCAAAGGAATTCCCCTCACAAGATTAAAAACATGACATAATAAAATAAAAATGGACTTTACGCGTTTTGCACGTGGACCCGTATACATTACAGGATGTTCTAACACACTTAATATAACAATAATATAAGCTGTCATTGGATTAGATACAAATCAATCAAAGTGACGTGTTGGCTGGGTGATCAGTGAGGAGTCAAGGAAGATCTAAGAAGATTGGAAGATGAGCTGTCAATCAAGTGGCCGGGAAGATCACCGTAGCGCTGAAAACGCTGTGAGCGAAATTCGAATGAAAAAAGTGCAGGAAGTGTAGAAACCTTTTATCTAAATAAAAATGTGAAAAAGAGCTGATTTCCTGAGTGTATAGATCCATGGTGCAGATAAATCATGGATAGGTAGGATGTAAAACTGACGGGATGTAGATAAATCCCGAGAATAGTGGATAGAGATGAATGGGAGAGAACCGGCCAATAGGATGTCAGGCGGCTAATACAAATGAACCAATGGGTGAACTTGGAATTTAAAAAAAAATAAATAAAAGGCGCTTTATGTCTGAATCTAGAGCGAGAAAAGAGCTGGCTTCTATTCAAAATGTATGTGTTGAATGCTGATTGGTCTAAACAAGTGGAGGTAAAAATGAACGGACCAATAGCAGCTCTAGTATCTTGGACGATCGTGATAGGTGTGCTTAGAAAGTGGTCATTATGAAAGAACCAATAGAAAGAGCGCCTCTTCCCTATGAGGAAATGCATGGGAAAAAGCGGGTGCTAGAAATAGGGGGAAATACAAACTAACCAATCATATTAAAGATGACTCGTTACAAACAACTAAAAAGATAAAACTGAAGTAGCTCAAATATATATATTCTAGCGCGCTCTATACATCAAATAAGAAAAGATATAAGGTAAATAAACATTCTCCACATCTATCGGCATATATTTAACCATACTGATGTGACATATAGATTAATATATACGTTCTGTAGCGTCATTCAAACCCTTGGGATGTAGGGTCTGGAGCAGAGGCGTAACTTGAAGCTTTGGGACCCTGGTGCAAAAAGTGAAATGGGCCCCCCAGCTACCACGTACCACTTACAATGCTGGTGTCTCCTTATGTGGCAGAAGGGCTTTTGGGCCCCTCAGACAGCAGGGCCCGGAAGCGACTGCTACCTCTGCACCCCCTGCAGCTACGCCCCCTGGTCTGGAGTCGGAATATCCAGAACATCTCCCTTCTTTGTAGCCTATTTTTTCCCATGCATTTCCTCATAGGGAAGAGGCGCTCTTTCTATTGGTTCTTTCATAATGACCACTTTCTAAGCACACCTATCACGATCGTCCAAGATACTAGAGCTGCTATTGGTCCGTTCATTCTTACCTCCACTTGTTTAGACCAATCAGCATTCAACACATACGTTTTATTCAAGCCAGCTCTTTTCTCGCTCTAGATTCAGACATAAAGCGCCTTTTATTTAAAAAAAAAAATTCCAAGTTCACCCATTGGTTCATTTGTATTAGCCGCCTGACATCTTATTGGCCGGTTCTCTCCCATTCATCTCTATCCACTATTCTCGGGATTTATCTACATCCCGTCAGTTTTACATCCTACCTATCCATGATTTATCTGCACCATGGATCTATACACTCAGGAAATCAGCTCTTTTTCACATTTTTATTTAGATAAAAGGTTTCTACACTTCCTGCACTTTTTTCATTCGAATTTCGCTCACAGCGTTTTCAGCGCTACGGTGATCTTCCCGGCCACTTGATTGACAGCTCATCTTCCAATCTTCTTAGATCTTCCTTGACTCCTCACTGATCACCCAGCCATCATGCCACTTTGATTGATTTGTATCTAATCCAATGACAGCTTATATTACTGTTATATTAAGTGTGTTAGAACATCCTGTAATGTATACGGGTCCACGTGCGAAACGCGTAAAGTCCATTTTTTATTTTATTATGTCATGTTTTTAATCTTGTGAGGGGAATTCCTTTGCACTTTTAAGAATAAAGTGACACATTTTAAATAAGCCTTTAGTTTGGGCTTTATTGTATATTCTACACGTGCGCCGGGTCCATCTTTTTCTCTTCTGCATTGCCGTCTACCCATCTTCGGACCCCCGAGTGGAGTATCAGCGACCCGCGGCTGCCGTACTAAGGGCTACGGAATATAAATAGCCCCGCAAGCGCATACGAGTGTTGTGCCTCTAAAATAAGAGCGCAACCTCAAAAGGTGAGCGAATTCCTTTTCTTTTTTATCAACCATTTTACAAAAACTGTTACACTATTGTGCGCCCCCTCTTTTTTAATTTTAATTCTCTACTGTGTTTGTGGCTTGTTTGATTCCAAGCACTCAATGTTGTGCCCCGGTTTTAAACTTTACAGGGGATTGCCCCATCCTCGGGAAAATTTTCCAACCCAGGAAGTGTTAGAAAATAAAAAAAAATTTATCATTTTCTTTACACCCCGAAGGGTCTGGCCAAACCACCCGCCCCTCCATGCTCCCCACCAAACCCCCCACTTTTCCACCGCTCCCCACCACTCCACTGCTCCGCCACCACCCGCCACTCCACCGCTCCCCACCACTCCACCGCTCCCCACCACCTTCCCTTCCCCCTCCTGCCACTTCCCGCTCCCCCCCCCCCTCCAAATCCCACCCACCCCACCATCCCAAAGCTCCCCCACCACCCGCCAATTTCCCCCCCGTCCCCACCACTCCACCGCTCCTCGCACCCCCCCACCCCCTTTTCCCCCAAACCCCCCGCCACTCCAACCCCTCCCCAACTCCACTTTTCTTTTCCCCCACCCCCCCCCCACCCCACCGCTCCCCACAAAAACCCCCCGGGTCCCCCGCCCACTCCCTGCTCCGCCACCCCCCCCATCCACCCCCTCCTTTGCCAACACCAAACTGCTCCCCCACCCCCCGCCACTTCCCCCCGTTCTCCCCCACTCCCTTTCTCCGCCCTCACCCCCCATTTCCCCTTTCTTCCCCCCAACCCCGCCCTTTTAAAGCTCCCCGCCCCTCCCCCTTTCTCTGGTCTTTCCCCCATCCAAGTCCCCGCCCCCTCCAAATGCCTGCCCCCCACCCCCGCCACCCAACCCCCCGCCACCACCCGCCCCTCCACCGCTCCCCCCCCCCACTCCCCTGCTCGCCCTCTCCCCGCCATTTCCCACCGCTCCCGCCCCACCCCCCCCCCACCGCTTTCCCCGGGGGGCCCCTCCACTGCTTGCCCCTTTTTCCCCCAAATTTCCCCCCTCCCCCCACCAACCGCCCTCCAAACCCCTCCCCCCCCTCCCCCCCTCCCCCACCACCCGCCACTCCACCGCTCCCCGCCACTCCACTGCTCCGCCATCACCCGCCAACCCCCACCGCCCCCCATCCCCTGCTCTGGGCCTTTTCCCCCCACCCCCCGCCCCAAACCCCCCCCGCCACCCCACCCCCCCCCAATCCCCTGCCTGCCTTTTCCCGCCCTTTCCACCCTCCGCCCCACCCGCCCCACCTCCCACGCCCCCCCCGCCACTCCAGGGTCGCCTCCCCCCCCTCCCACCCTCCCCCCCCCCCTACTTTTACGGCTCCGCCACACCCCCCACTCCCCCCCGCACCCCCCCCATCCATTGCCCCCGCCCCAAACCCCCCGCCGCTCCCCCTCCCTTTCCACTTCCCCAAATGCTCCCCCCCCAACCCCCACCCCCACCATTTCCCCCGCCCCCCCCCCCCCACGGCACTGCTCCCCCACCACCCGCCCTCCCCCCGACCCCTCCCCGCCATCCATGCTCTGCCCCTTCCCCCCCACCCCTGCTCCCCACCCAAACCCGACCCCTTTCCACCGCTCCCCGCCACTCCACTGCTCCGCCACCACCCGCCGCTCCACCGCTCCCCGCCACTCCACTGCTCTGCGTCTCTCCGCCACTCCACCGCTCCCAGCCCCCCAAAAACCCCTGCTCTGGTCCCTCCCCCCCACCCACCGCTCCGCCAAACCCCCCCCACCCACCGCTTTTCCCCGCCACTCCCCCTGCTCCTTTCCTTCCCCGCCACTCCCAAAAAGCTCCGCCCCCCCCCCCCACTCCCCCGCTCCCCGCCCCTTTCCCCTTTCTCCCGGGCCCCCAACCCGCCACTCCACCGCTCCCCGCCACTCCACTGCTCCGCCACCACCCGCCGCTCCACCGCTCCCCGCCACTCCACTGCTCCGCCACCACCCGCCACTCCACCGCTCCCCGCCACTCCACTGCTCCGCCACCACCCGCCACTCCACCGCTCCCCGCCACTCCACTGCTCTGCCTCTCCCCGCCACTCCACCGCTCCGCCACCACCCGCCACTCCACCGCTCCCCGCCACTCCACTGCTCCGCCACCACCCGCCACTCCACCGCTCCCCCCCAACCACTGCACCCCGTCCTCCGCCCCTCCAAACCCTCCCCGCCCCAATCCAATGCTCTGCCCTCCCCCGCCACCTTTCCCCCAACCCCACCCCAAAACCACCGCCACTCCACCTCTCCCCGCCCCACTCCATTTCTTGCCTCCCCCCAACCCCCCCACCCCTCCCCCCACCACCCGCCCCTCCCCCCCCCGCTCCCCCCCCCCTATCTCCTTCCCGCCCCCCCTCCCGCCAATTTCCCCCGCTCCCCCAACCCCCCGCCAAAAACCCCCCCCCTCCCCACCAATTTTCCCCTGCTTGCCTTTTCCCCGCCCTCCACCCCTCTCCGGGCCCCCAACCCCGGGCCCCCCACCGCTTTCCCCCCCATCCCTGCCTCCGCCACCCCCGCCCACTCCAAACCGGGTCCCCTCCACCCACCGCTCCGCCACCACACCCCCCTCCCCCCTCCCCGCCCCCTCCACTGCTCCCCCCTCCCCCCCCCGCTCCCCCCCGCTCCCCGCCACTCCACTGCTCCGCCACCACCCACCACCCAAAGCTCCCCCCACGGGCCCTTAAATTCTCCCCCCACCACCCCCCCTTTCCCCCGCTCCCCCCCCACTCCCCCCTCTGCCCCCTCCCCCCACCCCCAAGTCCGAACCCCCCCCAACCACCCCTCACCCCCCTCCCGCCCCCTCCCCCTGCCCGCCCCCACCCGCCCCCCACCGCTCCCCGCCACTTTCCCCGCTCCGCCCCCAAAAAAACCCCCCACTTCCCCCGCCCCCCAAAACCCCCCCGCTCCCCCCCCACCCAGGGTCCCCCACCACCCCCCGCTCCCCCCCTCCCCGGCCCCCCCACCCGCTCCCCGCCCCTCCCCTCGCCTCTCCCCCGCCCTTTTACTCTCCGCCCCCCACCCGCCCCCTCCAAACCCCTTCCCCGCCCCTTTCCCCCCCTACCCCCCACCCAAACCCCACTTCACCACTCCCCGCCACTCCACCACTCCCCGCCACTCCACCACTCCCCCCCCCCAAACCCCCCTTCCCCCCCACTCCCACAAACCCCCCATTCACTGCTTCCCATACCCCCCCAACTCCCCTGCTTTTTCTGCTCCACCACCCCGCCACTGCTCTTTGGCCCCCCCCCATCCATGCTTTCCCCTTCCCACCCATTACCACACTCCCACCAAATTTCCCCCCAAAATCCCTGCCACAACACGCTTCGCTGAACCCCCCACTGCACGGGTCCGCCACCAAACCACCACTCCACCTTTCCCCAAAATGCAAAACCCCCCCCTTTCTACCCCCCCCCCTCCATTTCCAGGGGAAAGGGGTTAGATACACCTCACAATGGGAAACACCCCGGGTAGGATTAATAACAGCTCACAAACGGTAACACACAGGAAAGGATTAGATACACAGCTCAGCAACGGTTAAAACCAGGATTGGGTTAGAAACAAAGGTTTTAGCAGAGGGGATCAAACAAGATAGGATTAGTACACCCGGCCACAGACGGTATCACACAGGAAAAGGATAGAACAAAAAGCTTGCAGACAGTATTACAAGGATTTGGTTTTGATAAAACAGCTCAGCAGAAAGGTAAAACACAAAGGGGGATTTTAAAACACAGCTCAGCCCAAAGGTTAAACACCCCAAAGGGTAGGATTTGATAAAACCCGCTCAGCAGAAAAGATTTACACGGGGTAAGGAATTTGAAAACAGGGTCAGCAACCCGTATCACACAGGTATTAGGATTTTGATACACGGTCACAGACCGAACCCCAAAAAGGGTAGGATTATATAAAAACGAAAAAAAAAAGAGGGCGCTTATGTGAAAGAAAAGTCAGGGAAAATTTAATAAAAGGGAAAACCAAAAAGGTGCTCCCCCGGGTGGCGTTGTGCCCCAAAATTATTAAGGCACAACGTAAAAAAAATTTTTGGGGTTTAATTAAAAACCAAAAGGGCAGCAGGGGGAGTAGTCCAAAACCCCCGGTATGGAAGAACCCCCGAGGAAGATTTGTGAACCATTTTAAAAAAAAAAATAGGACCGGGCGCACCCTAAACCCCGCAAAAAAAAATCCTCGTGCGGGGGCCCCCGTTTGGGTAAAAAATTTTATTTTAAAACCATTAAAAAACACAAATAGGTAAACAACTTTTTGTGCTTAAAAAAACACTTCCCAATTTCTGTTTTGTTTCATAATAGTAGAAAAAGCCAAACACTTTCTTTTTTACCTAAAGCGAAACTTTTTTAAAAAGGTGGTGAAGGGCCAACAACCCAAACCCGGTTTCTTTTTTGGAAGGAGAAGGAAAAACAAAAAAAAACATAAAAGCAAAAAAACAGAAAACGGGAAAATACTCTAAAAATTTTAAAAAGGGGTAAAATTTTTAATTCCCCTTTCCTTGTGCCCCAAACCCCAATGGAAAATTTTCCTTATTATAGCCCCCATTTTTAAATTTTTTACTTGTATTCATGGGCTTCCTCTGAACCCCGTTTTTTTTTTTTTTTTTTTTTTTTTTTTTTTTTTTTCCCTTCCCCCAACAAGCACCAGGATTGGTTGTAGGGCCCCACCGCCCAAATTAAAAAAGTTCAGATTGGAAAAAGCGGTTTGCTTTTTTTAAATAAGTATTAACCCAAAAACAGCATCGAAAAGTGCATTTTTTGCACGAAACGGGATTTGGTATTTATGTTTTTAATGAAAAAAAAATTTTTCTTTACCTACGGGCCACCCCCACGAGGATTTATTTGCTGATTCATTTATATTATGAAATTTCCTTTAAAGATCCTTTTCCAGGAGTGAAAAAAAAAATTTTTTAAAAAATTAATTAATCAAGGTTTTTTAACGCGGGCAAATTTAAAAAAAAGAAAAATCTTTTTTTTCCCAAATTTTAAAAAACCAAGCATTACCCTTTTTTTTATTTTTTTTCCCAAAATGCACCCAAAAAATTCGGATTAAGGGTTTCACAGACAGCAGACGGTTTTCAAAGGAAAAGGATTAAATTTTTCCCCAAAAAAGCCAGAAAAACAGTATCCAAAAGATGGATTAATACACAGCTCAGCAAATGGTTTTCCACCGGATAGGGTTAATACAGGCCCCCAAAAATGAAATACCCGGATGGATAAATACACAGTCAGCAGAGGATTCACACCGGTAGGACTAGATTTTCCCCCGCTCAGCAGACAGTATTTACCCAGGATAGGATTTTCATACACAGCTCGCAACAGTATTTACAAAAGGGTAGGAATTTGGGTTTCACCGCCCCAAACAGGGCATTTCACAAGGGTAGGATTTGATACAAGCTCAGCAACCCCTTCAAAACAGGATAGGATTAGGGAAAACGCTCAGCAGACATAACCCCACAGGATAGGGTTTTGAACATAGCTCCGCAAAAACTTATCCCACAGGATAGGAATTTGATACACCCCAAACCAGCAGAACAAAATGGAAAAAAAGAAAAAATGGACCCGGCCCGTGCCTGTAGGGAAAAAAAGCCAAGGCTTTAGGGCTTTAATTTTAAAAGTTTTTATTTTTAAAAAATTTTTCGCGGGATTACCGGACAAAATTTAAAAAAAATCAGAACTTAAAAAAAGGGGCTTGACCCTTTCGGGGTGAAACCCCCCCCCCTTCCTCAGAAGTAAAAAAAACAAAAAACATAGAGTAAAAAATAGTGCAAAAATGTATGTTAAATTTGGGTTTTTACTTTTTTTCAGGGAAAATGACGTGGGAAAACACCGGTTTAAAGAGAAAAGGGGGAAAACAATTGGGAAGAAAAAAATGGGCAATCAAAGGGGAAGACGACAAGGAGAAGGGACGGGAAAAAACCCGGGGGGTCATATCGGGAAAAAACCCGGGATATTTTGTTTCTTCGATATGTGTTTTCGATAATAAAAAAATTTAAAATTAAAAATTAAATTTTGTGGGATAGGTATTAATTTGGGGGGGGGGAAACTGTAAATTTGAGGTTGGGGATGTAATAAATCACTACAAAAGAGTTTTTGAAATAGGTTTAAAGGAATTTGGAAAAAAAAAAGGGGGAAGGCTTTTGAATGGGGGGAAGAGGTGCCAATAGCAGGGGGGCTGGGGGAAAACAAATGGGAAACCAAAGAGAGAGAGGAAATGGTTTTTTTAAAAAAGGTTGCCCCTATAAAAGAAGATGTTAAAGCGCGCTAAAGTAATTCATTTAGGGATAGATGAATTTGTTTGGTTTTAAAGGGTTTGAGAGGAAAATTTGAATAAGGGCCCAAAAGTGAGTTGCATAGGGGGCATCCTATAATTTTGAAATGAAGGTGTGGGGAATAGGAACTAACCAATCAATTTTTCAGAAGAATGAAATTTTTGATAGGTCCTGCTAAAACCGGGGAATTTTTGAGTTAGCCAAGAAAAAGGGAGCTACTCTTTTATGGCAAATAACCCTAGGGGGAAGTGCATGAAAGGTGGGGGAACGGGAAAAAAACTTGGGGGGCCCAAATTGATCGGTTTCAGGTTTGTGGGCCGGGGGCTTAGTGATTCTGGGGTATTGTCAGGGAGGGTAAAGATAATAACCCGGAAAGGAAAAATTAAATGGAGAAAAGAAGAGAGTCACCCTGGGTCCCGGAATTCAGATTTCTCTAGTGGGCTTTGTTTTTTTCAGATGTTAATAACATTTAAGTGAAAAATAATAAAATAGCCCCATTTACAGGGTACAATTTTTTAAAATCCCTTACAATAATAAAAACAGGAAGTAATACAAATTTTTTAGTTATTCAAACTCCCAAATACAGAACAAGAGGCCGAATATAAAGCCCAAAGATAAAAGTATTTTACTGGCACGGGTTTCGGGGGAAATTGTAAAAAATTAAATTTAAAAATTTAAAATTTAAAAAAATATATACCTATTTTTAAATCTTTTTGGACTAAAACTTTGGGCCAATTTTTTAAGTATTTATTAATTTTTTATAAAAATAAAAAAATTTTAAATAATTTTAAAAAAGGGGATTTTTGTCGTTCTTGGGGTTTTTCGAACATAAAAAACACAAAATTAAAACTTTAAAATGATGGGGAAAAGGGGTTTGACGGTTTTAAAAAATTAACTCAGGGCAACATTGAGGAAAACCCTTTGGGGGAAAAGAGTCCTTTTTAATCTTTTAGAAAATTTTCCCGGAAAAAAAACTCTTTTTTCTGGAGAGCCCGTAGGCGGTTTTGGGAGATCAGGGGAAAAAAAATCGACTGGAATTTTTATTTTTTAAAAAAGTAAAATCTCTTGATGAACTCAATTTAAAAAGAAAGGAACACTGTGTTTTAGTCCTCCTCTTTTTACACGGCCCTGAAATTTTTTTTTTTAAATTTTTAAAAGGGCCCAAGGTGTAAAGGGGGTTTGGAAAGTTCTACCCCACATATTTGGGGTGAAACAATTTCAAACGAAAGAAAATATAATCGAAAAACTTTTGCAGTTTAAATTTTGTGTTTAATAGGTTTAAAACCCCTTTGTGGTTTTTGAAATGATTTAGATCGAGTGTAATGCTAGTACAGCATAAGCCAAAGGGGGGCCCGGCAAATTTAAACCCAATTGAGAATTGGGGCTTCTGTGATGTTTTTTGGGGAATTTTGATCCGGGCTGGGAGCAAACCCAAATTTTTTTATATTTGGTGCCCTTCTGTATTTATACCAGGTTTTTTCGGTAATAATTTGGGCCAAAAAAAGGGTTTTTTTTAAGAATGTGCCCCTTTTCGTTCTAAGCGGGGTTTTTTTTATTTTCTAATTTTTTTGAAGAAAAAGAATTGGGTAATGAGAGAATATTTTTTTTCTTGAATGCATCCCACTAGTTTTCTCTTCTTTTTTTTAAAAACAATCTTGTTGGTCAGGGTTTTCGGCTTTTTGTTTGGGCATTAATAAAAAGATTCTCAGGGGATTTTTTTCTCCCGGAATCCCAAATTTGGGTTTGAATGTTTTTTTTTGATTTTTATGGGCAGAGGGCCCCCCGTGCCCCCTTTTTTGGGATCCTTTTAAAAATGGCCCAAAAAGGGATGTTAAAAAAGCCAAGGGTTTTTTGGGGGACCTTTTGAAATGGGTATATGAATTTTCCGTCTAAAAGGGTTTTTAAAAAAAAGTATTTTTGAAAAAATTTTCCCCCTTTGATGTATATTCAGCAAAAATTTAAAAATTTTATGGATTTCCGCACTTTTTTGTTTAAAAGGAAATCCCTTTAGTGTTGTTGTTTTAAGTATTGGGTAAATGGGGAATGAGTTTTCCCGGGGGGGGGTGCCCCAAACAAAAAAGAGGTCGCAAATATCTCTTAAGGGGGCATTATAAATTGGGAAAAAGGGGGTGCCCCTAAAAAATATTTCGTTCTCGTATGCCCCCCTAAAAAATATTAGATAAGAAGGGGGAACTTTGGTAACCCCTAGCAGTGCCCCCTTTTCTGCCCCTAGATGGCGCTTTTTAAGATAGAAAAAATTAATTTTTTTTTTAAAATTTTTTCAAGACCCTTTTAAGGAAATTTTTTTTTCAAGGTTTTCAAAATTGGGTTCCGTGTCCAAAAATATTTTTTTTACCAAATTTGGGTACCCCCAATTTTTTTTTGGATATTGGAAAAATTTAAAGGGACCCATCGGGTGTAATGAGGTTTTAGTTTTAAAATTTAGGGGGAGAACGGAGAGAGTTTTGAAAAAAGTTTTCCTGGCCCAAAAATTAAAATTGGGAAATTTTTCAAAAACCTTTTTTCCCCTTTCCCCTTTTGGGTTTATTTGTTTTTCCCCCGCTTTTTCCCCGCATTGGACACCTCTCTCCCATTCCCACTCTTTTCCTTTTTTTTTTTCCAATTCCTTTTCACCAAATTTTAATACTTTTGTAAATTAAATTTTTCTTCATCACCCCTCCTAATCAGTTTGTTTCCCCCCCCCAATTAAACACCCATTCACTCATTTAACTTTTAAATTTTTTTTTTTTATTATCGCAAAAAACATTTTTCGAAGAAAAATTATGCACGGAGTTTTCCCCAAAAATGACTCTTTTTCACCCTTTTATTTTACAATTTTTTCTCCCAAATTTTTTCCCTTTTCCCCTATAAAGGTTTTTCCAACTCACTTACCCGTAAAAAAATAACAACCAATTTAAAAATACATTTAAAAAAAAATATACTCCCATTTTTTTGTTATCCTCTACTTTGAAAGAAGCGCGGGGGACCGCCGCAAACCGCAATCCCTTTTTTAAATTCTGATTTTTTTAATTTTGTCTCGGGAATGCCGCGACATTTTTAAAAAAAAAAAACTTTTAAAAATTTGAAGCCCCCACCTTTTGGGTTTTTTTCCAAAACCTGCACGTGGCCCGGGGCCATTTTTTTTTTTTTTCCATTTTTTGGCTTTTTCTCCTACCCTTCATCCGAGCGGCCAAAAAAAGAGACCCCCAACTGCCGTAGTAAGGGCTACGGGGGGGCAAAAATAGCCTGCAAGCGCTTTTTTGAGGGGTTTTGGGGTCTATAATAAAAGCGCAACACCCAAAGGTGAAATATTTTTTCTCTACTTTTCCCTTTTTTTCCGTTACAATATAACGCTATTTTGCGCCCCCCTTTTTTTTTTTCCTTTTGCTTTAAAAACTCAGCAGACAGTATCCCCACAGGAAAAAGGATTAGATTCACAGCCGGGAGACAGTATCACACAGGATAGGGGAAAAAAATACACACTCAAGCAGTATCAAAACAGGAAAAAAATTAATACACAGCTCAGCAGAAAGGTTTTCCCCACAGGATAGGATTTGATACCGAGCCACAGACGGTATCCCCACAGGGTAAGGGTTAAAAACCCCACTCAACAACAGTACACACGGGGAAACCGCCCCCGAAGGATAAAAAGGATTAGATAACAGCTCAGCAGACGGTAAACACACAAAAGGGAAAAAATACACAGCTCAGGCAACGGAATCCACAGGATAGATTAATACACACTCAGGGGACGGGAACACACAAAGGGTTTGAAAATAGAATTACACAAAAAAACTCCCCCCCTCAGCAGAAAATACACAGATAGGAAATTTGATCCCCACTTTAGCAACGGGATCCCACAGGGAGGGTTAAAATACAACTCGGCAGACAGTATCACACAGGGCAGGATTAGATACAACTCCCGCAAAGTATCACACAGGATAGGAAAAAGATACAGAAGCCCATTTTGCATTTTCATGTAAAATGGGCCCTTTTAAAACATGGCCGGCACATATTTTTTCCCTTTTTAATTTTTGGGAGCGTTGTTTGCACCAAAATCATTTGCGCCCCGCAGCCCCTTTTTCCGCCCTGAATGGGGTCTGCAGGGGGCAATGACGAAAATTCCCCCCGGGAATTTTCCATACGTTGACGCAGGGCAAACATAAAAACCCTTAAAACTGACGAGCCCCCAGATCGGGCCTCACAATTTTGCTCTTGCCCCCCCCCAACCCTCAAGGGGGGTTAGGCGAAGCGCCGAGACATTTTGGAAAAGTATTAAAAATGAACCCAAAAAACCTTTATAGGGGGGGGCAAAGGTAAACCCAAAATACCCAAAAGGGGGAGGGGGGGGGGGCCCCATAAAAAATTACACGAGGTTTACAGCACCCGAAAACCCCGCCACCACTTTTGAGTGACACCTATGTTCTGCCTTTTAAACCTGCCCCCAGGGGGCCCCCATCCAGCGCCCCCTATTTCCCTGAATGAGGGCAAAGGGTGTCCTGAAGCTTTGGGGCTGTTTGAGAAAAACTAAATGAAAGGGAAACTGTAGGGGGGGCTCCAGGGCCCCCCCCGCAAACCCAGCCCCGCACTAAAGAGGGAGGGATTGATCCGATGTAATGTTCCCAAAATATAGGATGAGCTATGCCCAAAAAACACCTAAACTTTAACCCCCAAACCCGTGACTGCAAACCCGGGAGAAAAGTTTAGCGCAGCCTGGGGGGGATAATACAAAGGGTGTAACTCACGGTCAGTACAGAAAATAATGGGATGTACATGACTGCACCACAGAATATTTAGGGGCCGCTCTGGAGGGTAATACAGGAATGGAAAATCACGGTCAGTACAGGTAAAAGAAATTTTTGAAAACAGTTACTGCCCCCCGAATATGAGCACAGCTCGGAGGATTAAAACAGGGGTGTAAAAATCAGGGTCAAACAGGATAAATAATGTATTAAAAATGACTTCCCCCTTCCCGCCCGAATAGTGAGGGCCCGCTCTGGGAGGGGAAAAAACAGGAAAGTAAAAACCCCGGGTCAGGGAACCCGGGTAAGAAAAAGTATTTTTACACATTTACTGCACCCGCAAATAGGACCCAGCTCTGGGGGGAAAATACAAGGAAAAAACTCAGGATCATACAGGATAAGTTAAAGTATTAAACCCGTGACTGCCAAACCCGCAGAATAGTGGAACCAGCTCTGGAGGATAAAACAGGGTGTAACTCAGATCAGTCAGGGTAAAATAAAGTATGTTTCAGGACGCACCCCTCCCCCGAATAGTGACCCCAGCTCTGGTTGTGCAACCCAATTTTGGAAATATATGGATTCACAGGGGGCCCCCTCCGGTTTTCCACAGATGGGGGCTTTGGGATGACCCCGGGGTTTTTATTTTGGGTTGGGGGTGTGCCCCCGGGGGTTGCCGTTCTCCCCCCACCTTTTGCTTTGTGATGAATGGAAGGAAATCAGGAGACAATAAATTAAAACCAGATTATGCTACAAATCTGAGATCCGGGCAGAGTCTGAGCGGCGCCTTCGTTCCTGTAAATCACATTCTGTGTTTGGAGCAGATGAAAAGCAGGAAAATGTGAGAGTCACAGCAGAACTGGGCGGTCCCCCCTCAAAATATTTAGGGGAAAGGGGTGGGGCATCACAGAGGAAGGAAGGGTCTCCCACAGAACATGAGATATTCATACCTTTCTAAAACATCTACATACTGGTGGCGGAGGGGAACCTTCATCTCTGCAGTGGAAATTATAACCAGAAAGTGATGCAATAAAATGAAAAACTGAAAACACACTGTAATAAGACTCGGGCTGGCCCACAAGGGAGCAGGGAAAAGCTCAATGGGGCCCCTGGATATGAGCATAGGGCCCCAAGAATCATCTCCACTGGTGGGCCCCAAGAATCATCTCCACTGGTGGAACCCAAGAATCATCTCCACTGGTGGGCCCCAAGAATAAACTCCACTGATGGGTCCCAAGAATCATCTCCACTGGTGGCCCCAAGAATCAACTCCACTGGTGGGCCCCAAGAATCACCTCCACTGGTGGGTCCCAAGAATCATCTCCACTGGTGGCCCCAAGAATCAACTCCACTGGTGGGTCCCAAGAATCAACTCCACTGGTGGGTCCCAAGAATCATCTCCACTGGGGCCCCCCAAAAATCATCTCCACGGTGGAACCCAAGAAACATCTCCACGGTGGGCCCAAGAATCATCTCCACTGGTGGGGGCCCCCAAAAATCATCTCCACGGTGGAACCCAAGAATCTCTCCACTGGTGGGGCCCCAAGAATAAACCCACTTGGGGGGTCCCCAAGAATCACTCCACTGGGGGCCCCAAAATCAACTCCACGGGGGCCCCCAAAAACACCCCACGGGGGGTCCCCAAAACTCTCCACTGTGGCCCAAGAATCAACTCC